>WNNJ02002951.1:0-56914 GCA_012934845.2 Pomphorhynchus laevis | reverse complement strand
ACTACTTCCAAATGCCACTACTTCCAAATGCCACTACTTCCAAATGCCACTACTTCCAAATGCCACTACTTCCAAATGCCACTACTTCCAAATGCCACTACTTCCAAATGCCACTACTTCCAAATGCCACTACTTCCAAATGCCACTACTTCCAAATGCCACTACTTCCAAATGCCACTACTTCCAAATGCCACTACTTCCAAATGCCACTACTTCCAAATGCCACTACTTCCAAATGCCACTACTTCCAAATGCCACTACTTCCAAATGCCACTACTTCCAAATGCCACTACTTCCAAATGCCACTACTTCCAAATGCCACTACTTCCAAATGCCACTACTTCCAAATGCCACTACTTCCAAATGCCACTACTTCCAAATGCCACTACTTCCAAATGCCACTACTTCCAAATGCCACTACTTCCAAATGCCACTACTTCCAAATGCCACTACTTCCAAATGCCACTACTTCCAAATGCCACTACTTCCAAATGCCACTACTTCCAAATGCCACTACTTCCAAATGCCACTACTTCCAAATGCCACTACTTCCAAATGCCACTACTTCCAAATGCCACTACTTCCAAATGCCACTACTTCCAAATGCCACTACTTCCAAATGCCACTACTTCCAAATGCCACTACTTCCAAATGCCACTACTTCCAAATGCCACTACTTCCAAATGCCACTACTTCCAAATGCCACTACTTCCAAATGCCACTACTTCCAAATGCCACTACTTCCAAATGCCACTACTTCCAAATGCCACTACTTCCAAATGCCACTACTTCCAAATGCCACTACTTCCAAATGCCACTACTTCCAAATGCCACTACTTCCAAATGCCACTACTTCCAAATGCCACTACTTCCAAATGCCACTACTTCCAAATGCCACTACTTCCAAATGCCACTACTTCCAAATGCCACTACTTCCAAATGCCACTACTTCCAAATGCCACTACTTCCAAATGCCACTACTTCCAAATGCCACTACTTCCAAATGCCACTACTTCCAAATGCCACTACTTCCAAATGCCACTACTTCCAAATGCCACTACTTCCAAATGCCACTACTTCCAAATGCCACTACTTCCAAATGCCACTACTTCCAAATGCCACTACTTCCAAATGCCACTACTTCCAAATGCCACTACTTCCAAATGCCACTACTTCCAAATGCCACTACTTCCAAATGCCACTACTTCCAAATGCCACTACTTCCAAATGCCACTACTTCCAAATGCCACTACTTCCAAATGCCACTACTTCCAAATGCCACTACTTCCAAATGCCACTACTTCCAAATGCCACTACTTCCAAATGCCACTACTTCCAAATGCCACTACTTCCAAATGCCACTACTTCCAAATGCCACTACTTCCAAATGCCACTACTTCCAAATGCCACTACTTCCAAATGCCACTACTTCCAAATGCCACTACTTCCAAATGCCACTACTTCCAAATGCCACTACTTCCAAATGCCACTACTTCCAAATGCCACTACTTCCAAATGCCACTACTTCCAAATGCCACTACTTCCAAATGCCACTACTTCCAAATGCCACTACTTCCAAATGCCACTACTTCCAAATGCCACTACTTCCAAATGCCACTACTTCCAAATGCCACTACTTCCAAATGCCACTACTTCCAAATGCCACTACTTCCAAATGCCACTACTTCCAAATGCCACTACTTCCAAATGCCACTACTTCCAAATGCCACTACTTCCAAATGCCACTACTTCCAAATGCCACTACTTCCAAATGCCACTACTTCCAAATGCCACTACTTCCAAATGCCACTACTTCCAAATGCCACTACTTCCAAATGCCACTACTTCCAAATGCCACTACTTCCAAATGCCACTACTTCCAAATGCCACTACTTCCAAATGCCACTACTTCCAAATGCCACTACTTCCAAATGCCACTACTTCCAAATGCCACTACTTCCAAATGCCACTACTTCCAAATGCCACTACTTCCAAATGCCACTACTTCCAAATGCCACTACTTCCAAATGCCACTACTTCCAAATGCCACTACTTCCAAATGCCACTACTTCCAAATGCCACTACTTCCAAATGCCACTACTTCCAAATGCCACTACTTCCAAATGCCACTACTTCCAAATGCCACTACTTCCAAATGCCACTACTTCCAAATGCCACTACTTCCAAATGCCACTACTTCCAAATGCCACTACTTCCAAATGCCACTACTTCCAAATGCCACTACTTCCAAATGCCACTACTTCCAAATGCCACTACTTCCAAATGCCACTACTTCCAAATGCCACTACTTCCAAATGCCACTACTTCCAAATGCCACTACTTCCAAATGCCACTACTTCCAAATGCCACTACTTCCAAATGCCACTACTTCCAAATGCCACTACTTCCAAATGCCACTACTTCCAAATGCCACTACTTCCAAATGCCACTACTTCCAAATGCCACTACTTCCAAATTCCACTATTTCCAAATGCCACTACTTCCAAATGCCACTACTTCCAAATGCCACTACTTCCAAATGCCACTATTTCCAAATCCCGCTACTTCCAAATGCCACTACATCTAAATTGATATATAATAAGGAATAATCATTGTTTTGTACTTTCTTACACTAAACTATGAAATTATTTAGTACATTAAATGAATTTGAATATAAAATGTTTGAAAATCAATAAATGTTCGACAGAATTTGGATTAAAAAGTATCTTCTGTTAATAAATATTATTCTCATTGTTATGAATATTATTCTCCTTGTTAAAATAATTAACTATTCATAAAAAGAGAGGTAAATATAAAATGTTTATTAAAATGATTTATTACTGTTTAAATTTATCTCTAGATGCATTGAAGTATAAACTAAAAACTAAGTAAGTATAAGTAAAAACTCACATGCATTGTTTGTTCTATCGTTGATATTTAAACTATGCGACCATACATCTCTACTAAAGACTGATTTGGTAGGCACAAGCCATGTGGTGTTTACATAGTTCAAAAGCTCATCTACCAAAGGTTGACTCTAGGAATTATTCTAATAACGGGGTTTGGCGTGTTAAAATATTGACAAATAAAAATATAATTTATTTAAATAATAATTGTTATAAGATTTTAAATTATTAAAATGATGGTGAAGAAAGTCAATACAATATCATTACAAATTGTTTCAATTCTTAAAATTTCATTATTTAATTCTTTTATAATTTATATTATCTAGTATGCATGAATGATCATGCAAAAATATGTTTCTTGTAAATTTAAATGCCATCGTAAAAATGGCATTTTAATGACATTTAATTTTTTAAAAGTAGTTTCAATTGACGTTTATTCGAACACGTGATAATGACGAATTTCCTCTGATGAAATTTCATTATCGAGTATCCTATTTTATCACCCATCCATTAAAATGTTTCTCTTAATAGTTTAACCTGATTTATATATTTAACTATTGTTTGATTTAATTTTTATAGTAATATTGTTTTAAATATGTATCTATAAAATTATTTAAATGATTTTGAAGAAAATCAATGTCGTTACAAATTGTTGAAATTTTTAAAATTTCAATATTAAAGTATTATATTTTATATTATATGGTATGCATGAATGCTCATGCAAAAATATGTTTCTTGTAAATTTAAATATATCATCTTTATGATATAAATTAATAGTAGTTTTTATTGATGTTTATTTAATGTTCATATCTAGATGTATAACTTTTTATCATCAATGTTGATTTTATTAAGAATAAGGCTTTCTGGATAAATTTGTTCGCTTATTGAATAAACATTGCTAAAGCTAAACACACATATATCATCAATGTATCGAAACATATTTCATATCTTTATATTGTTTAGATTTATTTTTTAAACAGTTATGAACTAATTCATATTCTATAAAGCTTGAAAATAAGCCAGCTATATTTGGACTACGATTACTTCTCATTTAACATTTATTTATTTATTACTTATTCAATTACAAGACTGTAGCCGTAGGGCTGTTTTGTCTGATCACATGAAAAAGAAAAAAAATTGAAAAGAAAATAAAAATAAAAATTCAACATTCCTCCCAAGGATAAAGATCCGGTATAGACTGTGAGTTTGTCTCGCACAGCCATTGCTCCATCCTCCGCATGAACTGCTGTCTACTCTGAATAGCAACCATATCCTCCGCAAGTAAGTTCCACATCCTCACCGCCCGGTGCGATAGGCGACTGATTCTAGACGGCTTCCCATGGTGCAGCGTTTTCACAGTCAAAGAGTGGCCCCGATTCGTATCACGTTTGTTCCGCTGGATACAGTTTGCCGGCCACCCATCACGTTCGAGTAACATATCTCTGAAGCATAAGATGTCGCTACACACTATCGCAGACCGAACCGACGGTATGCCTATCTCTCGCAAGCGATCCCTATAAGAATAACTACTCGGAAGACGACAGCACCTCGTCAACCTGCGAAGAACATTTTCTAAATCATTCAGCTCGCCTCGCGTGCACTGAAATGTTGCTGGTGTACAGTATAAACGAATGGGCCTAATTATTGAGTTGTACATCACTTTAAGACAAAGCACAGATGGGTAAGGAAAGCACCTACGAAGCACATAGCTTAATTTTCTGGTCGACTGAATAATCCTGTCTGTGTTTGGACGACTCTTTAACGATTCGTGCACAAGCACCCCTAGGTCTCTAGTGCACTGTACCTGCTCAATTGGCTCACCACCTAAACTATACACAAAAGAAAATTTCTTATTTCAAAAGCAAGCCCGTCGTCCTGCTCCATATGCTTATAGTGTCGAGGTCATCTTGAAGCTCCAAACAGTTATCATATGAACAAACACACTTCCATAACTTCAGGTCATCCGCGAACGCTAGTACATCACATTCTAATCTTACAAGTAGATCCTGAAGAAAAATATTGAATAACAAGGGTCCCAGGACCGATCCCTGAGGAACACCTGCGTAAGTATTTCGTGGAGGAGAAAGGCTACTCCCTAACCTAACTTGATATGATCGACCTTTCAGGAACGACTCGATCCAACGAACTACACTCGGATCAATCCCGTATTGATCCAACAGTAAGAGCAAAGGATCGTGCGGCACTCGGTCGAACGCCCTACTAAGGTCAATGTAAATTACATCAACCATATCCCCGTTTGCAACTATGTCTGTCCAACTTTCACGTGCCGTAATTAGATTGCTAAGGCAGGACCTGCCGGTACAAAAGCCATGCTGATATGGATGTAGTAGCTTACCTCTTTCCATGTGAGTGGTAATGTATTTATGCACAAACCTCTCGAGGCATTTGCATACAATACTCGTCAGGCATACTGCACGATAATTGAACGGATCGTCTCTGCTACCCTTTTTATGAATGGAGATGACGTAAGATTGTCTCCAGTGATCAGGGATGCGCGAAGTATGTATCGACATGTTAAACATCTCTGATAGTGGCGATGCTAATAGATCATGGAGATTCCGGAGGATAAAGGGGTGTATACCGTCTGGGCCGGCCGAAGTATATGGTGACAATCCGTGCAGTTCCCGCGAAACCTCAGCCGGGTGAACAAGCGGCATATACGACGTGAATGCCTCAGGTGTGTGCGCTATACGGAGGCCTCTACATGGCGTGTAATAATCAAGTTCAAACGCTGTCGCTAGCACACTCACGAATTCATCAGGTTCTCGTACAATTCTGCCGCCATGATTTAACACTGTGATTGATTGTTACATTTTTTATTTTGATTCACATACCGCCAGAATGGTTTGGAAGAAGTTCGATATGATGATATTATTCCAGCTTCATACCTTTGTCTTTTTATTTTCTTTATAGAGCTAAAACGATGACGATATTGAAGGTATTCTGACCGAAGACCCTGAATTTTCAGAGATGACTTAAATAGTTTATTTCGCATCTTCAAAATGTCAAGTAACTCATGATCAAACCACGGAGGTTTAAGTTTCGAAGAGGATTGTACGGTTTTCAATGGGGCTACGCAATCCGTAAGATAGTTGAGAGAAACAGACAAAGTTTTCCAATTATCGATATCACTGACAACACTGTTGTGAAGACCCAATTGTACTGTAAGCTTACGGAGGGCATCCGTATCCACCTTTTCCATTTGCGTTTGAAGTATTTAACTGCGTTAGGTGGGGCTTCGGCACAGAAACCAGTAAAAAACTTAATAACAAGATGGTCACTGAGTCCAATGGGAGGGTCGTATTGAACTTCACGTATGTCAAGAAATGTTTTACTGAAAACTAAATCCAATAACGGGGAGCTATTTCCCATAAACCTAGTTGACTGAGTGACTTGTTGTATAAGAGCTAAATCATCCACAAGAAAATTCCATAAGTCGACATATATCTGACTTACACCGCGAGGACATTCGAAAGGGTATCTCCCAGTTAGGTTCGGAATATTAAAGTCACCAAGAAGGATGAAATTGGACGGTTTCGACACTTTCGTGAAATAACTGATCATGTCATGTTTCAAGCAGCAAGTGCGCGGAGTACGATAGCAAACGCAAATCGACATTGTTGTATCACCCGATTTCACTGTTAAAGAGAGCGAATCCAATAGATCATCATCTCGATATGACATGACTGGTCACAATCATTTTGTTGTCTACATAAGATCGCAACCCCACCACCACGGCGGGTGTTTCCTCGGTCAGTTCTTAATAGTGAGAAGCCCGGGATGTTAACACAATTGTCATCAATACCACTGTGCAGCCAGGTCTCAGTGAGTGCGAAAATAGACACGTCGCTGTTTGATAAATAAAAGTTGAACTCATCAAATTTAGAGACTAAGCTGCGAACATTGGAACATGCAATCTTGATAGGATGACTACAGTAATTCACCGGACTTTTCGATGAGATTGTACGAAATGAAACCAAGTCTCCTAAAGCTCCCTTCGTTGAGTTTTTATAGTTAACTTCTACCACCGTACAAATGGTCGGCGTCGAACCACCCGAAAATTTCGGATACATAAATCCTCCTCACCTAATTAACGCCTGTTATATAGTTCCTTTCTAGCAAGAGACAATTGACGGCGATCGAAAGGTCCTTGAAGATGCGCATAGACGTACCCGCTAATCTGTAAGCTCTATTAAGAATAGAAGCGGCTTGATTAGAAGACGCACAAACTAATCTTAGTAATCTAGTCTTACCATTTCCGTCTATTTTGCCGATTCTGTGAAGGGCCAAGACATATTTTATTTGTTTAATATATTTGTCCCTATTTAATTAAGGTTGTGTTCTTTCAACGCGTCGGAGCAAAAGTAGTAGGAAATATAAGCTTTGTACTTATGATATTAAGAAGGTGATCTTTCTCACGTAGGTAACTAATCTTTATTTAAAAGATGCAATCACTAAGTATTTCTTATTCTGCTGTTAGTAGAGATAAGGAGACAGCGCATACGTATTAATTAATACGCCTTTAGGCAGGAACTTAAGGCCCTGTGCTTTTCAAGGGCAATGAATTGTAACACTTCAGGTGTATACAAAAAATGAAGTAAGTAACATATTGTACATAAATATAGTAAGTACATAAATATACAATATCTATAGTACATAAATATTGTAAGTAACATATCATAATCGGAAACAAGCTTTCTTGTTCAATAAGTAATCGAGTTAATATTTCATGTTTCAATTATTGATAAAATATACAATAAATAGAGTTATCATTTACAATAAAGCTCAACCCATCCTATAGGGAGTAGACAACTAAGTAAAGAAACTCCTACCAGATAGTGAGCTTTCTGTAATTTTCATGAAAAAGAAAGATTTTCACACTTCGCCGAGTCTTACATAACGCAGGTTGATCTAGATAAGATCCAATTTCGTTCAACTCAGCTAGATGCTTTTATCAACTTATGACTCTAGCGTGTAGTATTTACTCAAAAAGAACTTCTAATCCAACGAAAAAAGAAAAAATCAGAAAAAATATCAAATTTATTGATATTTTTGATATTTTAAAGTTTGATAAAAATTTTGATAATTTTTACAATTATCAAGATAGCCTCTCAGTACACCCCTGACTATAACTTTAGCGTTTCTTAAATTGATTCTTGCATGCTGAGATCCTCGTTGGCTATTTTGTCTTGCCGCAGATTCATTATTAAATGCTTGTGCAAAAGGCAGTTGTACGGTTGGTCTGTTTAGGTCTAGACCAGGGTTGTCAGACAAAAGTTAGATGACGGGCTATATTTTAATTAATTTCAATCTCGCGCCCTGCACATACCAAATTTGTTAGTAAAAAATAATACATGCAAGTGGATGGCAATCAAAACCGTTTATTTTAGTTAATTTTTTCAACAATAAAAAAGAAATTTTTAAACAAAAAACATAATGCAGTTTAGCCATTTATTTTTTTACTTGAAGATTGATGGCGAGTCTTTTCTTTAAAAAGAAGAAAAGTTAAAGTCAGGATTCAATTTTTGTATGCAAGAAATTTTCATTATGGAAGATAAATTTAGTTCGGACAGCCTACATCTGAATATGTTTTTATTAAGCTTCATACATGAGAAAAGTTGTTCACAGAGATAGGTACTTATAAACATGCATAAGACTTCCGATGTAAATATATATTTGCAACTGTATACTTATCTTTCTTAACATTATTTTTAAAATGGGGTATTTAAAAAATATTTTTACAATAAAAATGTTATGTAGTTCCGAAATTGTTATAATTGTATTCATAACAACCCGAAACATTACAAATTGTAAAAATATTAAACAAATCACAAAAATATTAAAGAGTTTTAAATAGTTTTCTTTGTCACCGGGAAATTAAAGACCACCACAAGCAATTTGGAGGAGTTTAGAAGAAGATTGGATGGGGATAGCTGTTATTTTAATCTTAAGAAGAAACGTCTGATGTTCGAGACTAAAGCTTCGCGCCTGAGTCCAGAGAACAGGACTATGGTAAAAAAATGAAAAAATTTCAAGTAAGCAAACTATAAAAGAGACTGGAAAGTATTAACTGAGTCAACGTTGATACACTATTTCAATAAAAGGTCAATTTTAAATAATTGACAATGATCCATTATTGATAAATAATTATTAGAGCTGGATCAAAGGAAAGAGAATTTTTTCTTTTATCCACTTTTTTCTTCTTGTCTTTGATCCAGCATTGATAATTCATTGTATTCATAACAACTAAAAATGTTACAAATTGTAAAAATATCAAATAAAATCACAAGAGCATTTTAAAGTAGAAATATTCATAACAAATTTCACAGGCCGCACAAAATCCTCTCGAGAACCGCATGCGACCCGCGGGCAGTGTATTTGACACTCCTGGTCTATACTAATCTTTAGTGCTAGATCTACTTGGATTCCGGTCACCTTATGTAGCTGAGGCGCTATGGTGTGCCAGCCAAAAGCCACTGCAGTGTAAATCATTATTATCCTCCAAGATGAACTGGAATCAATCTTTATTGATTGCGGGTTCTGATTTATCGTCAGGAAGTATCTACATGAACGTTGAATAGGTCTGGATTTCATGTGTATCCCGTTGCTTCGCACGGTTGTTCTGGATGCCGTGTTAATAAGGACCTACAATTCCCGGACATCTTGCACTGTAAAGTGCTCCTGTGTCTGGGAAGGTATTTGGACAGGAGCAATCGTTGTATTCAGTGAGCCCTTCATATCTTCCATTCGTTGCTCTAGCCTCCTAATGACCTAAACGCATTGTTGTAGGAATTGCTCTGATGTCATTTGGCATGAGCCTTTATCACACATCTGTATATATATCATAATATATATTATATATAATATATAATATATAATATATTAGTATATATTATATATAATATATTTTTTATATCATATGGCACTGATGAGTCATTGTGATGACGAAACAGCATCTAGCAGTGTTCTTCATCTTTCTTTCGCGTCGGGCTTATATGATTACAAAAATTCACGCGGAATGGTATCATTTGAAATAAATTCATATTAGAAGTAAGCCGATATAAAGATACCTATGCAAGCCCGACTATGATATCAGTACAAGCCAGACTACTCGTTCTGGATCTGTTTGCGATGTGGTCTATAGTAAAGGGGATAGATGGATACCCAAGTGAATGTGTTAAATTGAATGTCCGACAAAGTCGCAGGGGTCATTCTCTCGCGTTACGCGCAAGACAAATTGGAAGGTCGACAATGGTATCTCGATTGTCACGACGAGTGAGACAGTTGTGGAACGCATTGCCTCACGACATCATGACTGCGTCATCATTGAGCAATTCAAAGCCATGGTCAACACTTGGATAAGACACGCTGATCAAGGCAACATTGGAAGTTCTTATTCTTGGTTTGGTTGAAATTGATATGTTTGTTTAATGTTTTGTAATGTACGGTAAGCGGGCAAAACGGCCTTCTCGGTCAAAGCTCTGTATATAATAATACTTGTGCTAGCATTTGTCAGTGTTTTTACTAATGATCCTATTTAGTGAAGCTGTAGTGCTGGTTCAGCACTTTATGATGATGTTATTATTATTAGTATACAACAGCCGATGAGCGGTGGCTCGTTTGGCTGGATCTCAATGTAAAAAAAGTACAATGTCAGTAAAACAAAAAATCCAAATCAGGTTCGACTTCCTATGAGAGCGATACACTCTTCAGCGCACGCCGAAATTCTCGGATGTTCCGGCATTCAATTGCAGATGACGGGAGTCTGTTCCAACTGTTTATTACTCGATCTCTGATATCCTGATAGTGTCGATGGACATTTCTACGATGTTTGAGCGTTAGTCGATGTCCACGTAATTTCTCGGAGTTGCGTAGGCAAAACATGAAGTTGAGGGGATGAGTGGGCGATAAAATTGCCCTCCATACCAGCATAAGATCAGCTTTTACCAAACTTTCACAAACCGTTGAAACACCTAGGATTTCTAACTTCTGGTCAAACGGCAGGTCTTTGACAGTGGGAACAAGACGAGTAGCCGACCGGAGAATTGATTCGTAAGCCACAATGTTATTGCACAGATGTGGATACGCTGCGGGAGATGCGTATAGCATTCGAGATTCGATGAGGGCCTTGTATATTATTCTGAAGCTACATGCCTCTAGTGATCCAAAAGATCGTATAATGATGCCAATAGTACGACGGCAATTTGCCGAAACTTTATTTACGTGAGCGCTCATATCGAGCGTATTAAGCGTAGATACCCCTAAATCATCGATTTTATCTGTAGAATCAATCGACATGTTTCCAATTTTATAAGAGCAACGAATGTCTGGGGAGCCGATCCGCATATGTCTACATTTAGTCGCATTTATCATCAGCCCATTAGATATACACCATTTATTTATGGAATCCAGATCTTTTTGAAGAGCGCTAACATCGGAATCATCAATGATTCGCCTCCAAACCTTAATATCATCTGCGTAGGTAACACATTCCGACGTTAAGTTGTTTGTAATATCATTTACATATATATTAAAGAGAGTCGGACTAATGGCCGATCCCTGCGGGATGCCTGTCGTCATCATTAAGTAACCAGAAAGATAATGGCTTATGCGTACTGCAAACGAGCGGTTACTTACGAATGATTGAATTTAGCGTAACAAAGAGCCCCGTACACCAATGTTAGATAATTTGTTTACTAGCAAATTGGGAATAACTCTATCGAATGCTTTCGATAAGTCTATAAATATCACATCTACTTTGGAACCACTCCTCATCGAATCCACCCAGCTTGCTCTCGCTTTTACAAGGTTCGTTACCGTTAAGCGATTTGGCCTAAATCCATGCTGACTGGGGCTGAGGCGATTGTTAGCTTCAACGAAAGCGCTAAGGTGACGAAGAATCAATTTTTCTAATACCTTACAAGCTACAGATGTGAGACTGATGGGACGGTAGTTGGAAACCTGGGATTTATCCCCTTTCTTGAAAATTGGACGTACAATAGCCTTAGTCCAATCAGATGGTAGATAACCTGTGTTTAGTGAACTTCTAAAAATAGAAACTAAGGGAACGTATATTGCATGGGCCAATTCCTTTAAGAGTATTGAAGGTATATGGTCAGGACCTGACGCGGCGTTGCGGGGTAATTTAAGTAGCTCGTGCAGTACCTCTTCATCGCTAAATTCAATGTTAGATATGACTACTCTAGGTAGAAGTACATTGTGTTTAGTTTGGATTATACCATCGGAGATCGACACTCTATCTTCTTTGATAGCGAAATTGTCCATAAAATGGGCAGCTACATCAGTTGGGGAGGTTAAGATTGACCCATTGTCGGCCAATAGGTATGAACAATCTGTCGAGTGTATAGGAGGTGGAAGTATGATTTTGAAAGCCACCCAAGGATTGTTATGAGTGGACCGGCATATATTTGAGATGAAACTGCGTTTTTTCTGTTTTTTTTTTCAGAATAGAAACCGTATTCCTGCAATGACGGTAGTGTTCAAAAGAAAGTTCCCCTTTCTAGAGGAAAGGGGAACTTTCCTCTAGAAAAGAAACTGCGTTTTTTCTGTTTTTTTTTCATAATAGAAACCGTATTTCTGCAATGACGGTAATGTTCAAAAGAAAGTTCCCCTTTCTAGAGGAAAGGGAAACTTTCCTCTAGAAAAGAGGTTTTCTAGATGTTTTCTAGTACATTATACACAGGATTCGTTGATTGCGTCTGCTAGTCCTCCTCTGCATCCAGAGGAGAACTAGAAACCGTATTCCTGCAATGACGGTAATGTTCAAAAGAAAGTTGCCATTTCTAGTGGAATGGGGAACTTTCCTCTAGAAAAGAGGTTTTCTATAGGTGTTCTAGTACATCATACAAGGATTCGTTGATTGCGCCTGCTAGAGGAGGATGCAGTCCTCCTCTGCATCCAGAGAAGGACTAGAAACCGTATTCCTGCAATGACGGTAGTGTTCAAAAGAAAGTTCCCTTTTCTAGAGGAAAGGGGAACTTTCCTCTAGAAAAGAGGTTACTAGAGGTTTTCTAGTACATCATACACAGGATTCGTTTATTGCGTCTGCTAGTCCTCCTCTGTATCCAGCAGTGGTAGGGATCTGGCACTGATGAGTCATTGTGATGACGAAACAGCATCTAGCAGTGTTCTTCGTCTTTCTTTCGCGTCGGGCTTATAGGATTACAAAAATTCACGCGGAATGGTATCATTCGAGATAAATTTATACAAATATCTATCACACGCCTTTATATAAAGGCATGTAAATGTTCGAGGAACCTGCATTATTTCTTGAAGTATGTTTTAATTATCTTAAGTATTTTATTCATATAAACAGAAAGTGGTTTTAATTCAAATAAACATAGGTTTTATTGGAATTTTATAATTTTTTATAATTTCATATTCTTTAAAGCTTAAAAGCAATATAATATAGGTATAGTTTTATTATCTGATTTAATTTTTATACTTTTTTATTCAATATATAACAGTGACTTGTAATAATTGTTTCTATACTTAAATGAAAGTTTTTTTCGTAGATGGAAATGAGGAAGTTTTGAATCGAGCGGACCAACCTCAAGTGTTGTATTGAGGCAACGTTTTTTTGATCGACAGACTGTAGAGCCCTGTAAACGATGTAGAGCCATGTAACGGATGTAGAGCTTTAGGATGAGCCGATCATTGTGCCATTAAGTGTGTGATCAGATCCTCCATTTTCTTAATAGAAGATTGACTCTTCAGGTCAATTAGTCTTATAATATTTAAATCGGATATCCTCTTACTTGCGTCAGCAAACGAGTATGAGGCGGTGACCATGCTGATGGTCACCCCCGCATCTCGAGCAGTGCATGGGGTTGTTGCACTTTACTTTCAGATGATGGGCATCATTTGATCTGCATATCTCACAGATAGGAAAGGTGTGGCATCCCGACGTCCCAGTGCCCTCACTTGTGGCAGTTGCTACTATGGGAACATAAGAACTTAAGATTGTGTCCATCGTGAACTTAAGATTATGTACCTGAAAGAGATTACAATTAGATTTAGAGATAATCTCGGTGTTGTCCACCGAGGTTGAACAGAAAGCGACTGAGAGGGGGAATCCCTTCCTCCTTTTATAAATACAATATTCGTAATATCATATAGACTTTCTAGTATTTTAAAGTCATCAGTTTTGAGATCAGGATAAATATTCGATATTTTTACTGCAGCTTGTATGGGTTTTTATACTATTGTATCATACTGTGTCAAGTTATCGCTGAAGTATTTTTGATAAGCTTTAGCTAGATCGGATGAAGTGAATGAGATTTGCACCTCCTTCTCAAAATGTTTGATGGAGTTGAATCTAACTCTGTTCATATATAAATATGTGAACTTTCGTTTAAGAATATTGAATTCTTTGTTTTTCTAAGGGTGCTGTAAGGTTTATACTAATTAAGTTTTGCAGTTTTTACGGTTTATACTAATTAAGTTTTGCAGTTTTTACGGGGAATTCCCCTGTACCGGTAGAGAATTTCAATTCAAAACTGAACTACATCGTTGGTTGGAATTGAGGATTTACTTGAATTTAGAGTATCTAGGGGAATTTTTGATTTTTCAATGGAAATTGCTTGTTGGGTAAATCTTATAAAAGCTCCGACTCCAATTCGAATCTAATGGAAAAAAATTAAGCTGTTATAATTTGATGTAATAAATATAGTTCTCATTTAACAGTAGTGAGTAGCGTGGAGGCTAATTTTAGTAGTCTGATCATTTAAAAGCAATTTGCTACCTTTATCACAACCTACTAACATTGATAGATTTCCGCAATAAGCAGTTTTATGGTGTGAATGCAACCGCTCATCGACAAACAAGCTATCGTAGTGTACAAGTAATTTCGGAGCTATCAAACGATAGCAGCAAAAATCATTCAAAAATCAACGATAATCCTACAAAAAAGACAAATTAAAGGTATATCTAACTACAGATCCAAGTAACAAGGTTAGTAATTTTTCTATGGTATCAGGTGATGGGGAGGTGCTTCCTCCCCATCCCCCATTCCTAAATTAAAAAATTTGGTTTTAATCAGAGTTATACGACCAATCGAAATAGATGGACTTTACAATGTATTTTTACGTTCATTTGCCCAGCAGTATAAAAACAGAATTTTGTTCAACACGGTGAAACTTCACCCTTCAGAGGTGAAAGTTTCGTTCGTCACAGCAGACCTGGCTAAAAATTACTCTGAATACTTTTCCTCCAACCTAACAGTTTATGGTGAACTCACCTTTAGGCCCATCCTTGCCTCGCTAAAGGTGACGAATCTTCCTTGTAGTATGGATGAGGAAGGTTGAAATTATTAATGTCTACATTCAAAATTACTAATTTTAGGTCAATCCAGGGTAGGAATGGCAACCCTATCCCGGTTGGCTTTTGCTCAGCTCCGGTAGATACTGCAGAAGCCTTGGCTAAATCTTCATCGAACCCCTTCATGGGTTTTAATATCCGTTTTTTCATTACAGAAAAAAATGAGCTTACTTACCCCCACTGCAGCAGGTGTCACAAATGGGGGCACTGGGCCTCCAGCTGCAGTGGGACCCCAACATGCGGGGTTTGCAGTTCAACTTCCTGTCAGACTCTACTATCGAACGACCGTTGTGTGGCACCCCCATCCTGCTCGAACTGTGGGGGGGAGCCATCCTGCCTGGGGTAGGAGATGCAGTATGTTCAAAGAATATAGAAGTATGTTCATCAAACCGGTCAAACCTTCTACTTATTCGCAAGTGGCCGCCTCGCGAATAGATGACTCTGAGATATTACGTGCGATGGATGTTAAATTAGAAGTTTCCCATCACAAACTTGAAAACCTAATTCTCATGGCTTTGGGTGTAGTGAACACTCATCCTACGCTACCTGTTTCGGCAGTTCTTCCGGAATCGAAGAAGAGGGGGGCTTCGGCCCATGCTGTTCCCCCGCTCAAGATTGGTAAAATGCTGAGTGGCAAACAGCATAAGGGAAATAAAGACGCTGCCCAGGGGCAAGTACCGAACTCGGGTGGGGCTAGTGGCAGGAAGGGTAACCTTCCTGCACTTAGCTCTGTCTAGGTAGGCAATCCCCCATCCAACTAATCCATCACAATGCAGAGTACTCGTGAGCCTTTTTCACTGAATGTCCTTCAGTGGAATTCGGGAGGTGCTTCTGCCCTTAGACTTTTATCTGGTAGAGATGCAGATGTTATAGTCCTTCAGGAGACGCGGTCTATCCGTCTTCCCCAGGACATTACTCGATTTATCCCAAAACATACATGTTCCCACTATACTCCGTACATAACCCCACCTCACTCCTCTTCATCTCAAGGACTCTTGACCTTAGTTAAGTGCTCCTTAAGGTCCTCCCTCCTATTAAACTACTCATGTCCAGCCATGTCTTGTTTAGTAGTTTCACTCAGTAAGAACGGTAAACGCCTCAGTCTAGCCAATGTCTACATCCGTCCAGGGGAAATTCACAAGAACTGTGAACTCCTGGATAGTATTATTGACAGCGGTTATGACATGGTACTTGGGGATTTCAACGACAGAACTGGTCGTTGGATCAATGCATCGCTTCGCCGAGCCAGTAACGGTTATCTTATTCACAAACCCCCGTCCCCTACCTTTCATTGCACATCAACAAATTCTATCCTCGACATTTTACTGCTTCACTCGAGGTGGCTGTTAAAACCCCTCTGCACGGAGCAGTCGCGCCAGCAATTGTCCACCTCTCATGACCTAATTCTTTGGAGAATTGAGGAAGATATGTTGCTTCGCAGTAGGTTTCACTTTGATCCTATCAGAGTGGCCTTCTTTCAGGCGGCTATCCAACTCTTTCCCCGAATAGGAAATGTGAGTCTGACCGAATTTAATACCTACCTCTTTTCGCAAGCTACCGCGATTCTATCGAATACCTATAAAGGTCGTACATACAATCCCACTCCGACGAAACTCAAGGTCCTAGCAAAATTATTGAACCTCCCTAATCTCTCTGCTTCCGCCAAACAAGCCCTCTCGAATGAATACTGGAGCACTAGATACAGGTTTCAGCTGAGTAAGGATAGGACGAGTATCGCTCGCCTTAATCCTTCTCAGTCTTCCTTTTGGAAGATTTTCAAGAAGGAGAAGTTTGTTTTCTGGAAGGATAGAGCATTGAGTTGGATAGGGAATGTAGGCCTTGAAAAAGTTTTGGAGGAGTCACTAGCCCTACACAACTATGGAGCCACTCAATCACCTCAACCAATCCCGCCTTGGTGTAACTTCAGGAGTAGGGATCTATCTGTTACGGATATTCTTAACTCCTGGGGTCCACTCCCGGGCACCTCCAAATCCGTCGTTCCACTTTCTTCTCGGGTCTGTCAGCTTTTGACAGCTGATCAGAGAAGAGAGGCGGCCGTAACAATGCTTTTAGCCTCCCCATCCGATGTAGCAGGCATCAATATTAGTAAGCGTGTTTTTATCCCTAAGAAAAAATCCTGCTCATGTCCTAAAGACCTGCGACCAATTTCGATTCAAAATTCCCTCGTGTCAATTTACGAAAAAGCGCTTGCGCGTAAAATCCGCGACCATCTGAGTAGGCGTAATTTGATCCCTCCAGGTTTTCATGGGTTCGTCAAAGGTCGCTTGGTCCATTCAGCAGTAAGTGAGGTGGAGCAGTTTTGTCGGGAGAATAGCCATCGCCTAGTTGTGGCTTTTTTCCTTGACTTTTCTGGTGCATTTGACCGCATCTCTATTCATTTTGTGATCTCTTCTCTCAGGTCCCTCGGGTTGCCTGCGAGAATTGTAAACAGTGTGGAGATCCTGCTGTACACCAAGCGGTTTTATTATGAAGACGACCCTGATGCGCGTCAGTTCTACCCTATTACGGGTGTGCCTCAAGGTTCACCTCTTTCTCCTATCTTATATCTTGCTGCCTCCATTAATCTATTCAAAATATTTAAACGCGAACAACGTCCTGTGGTGTATGCTCATGACACCACAGCCCTGTTCTCTGGACACAGGTGCAAAGACGTAGTTTCTGACATCAGCCGCTTCTTTTTAAGATTAAAAGACCAGTTACCCGTATCCAATCTTATTTTAAACTCTGCCAAATCGCAGGCGGTTGTCTTTCATGGCACCACTGCAACAAAGAAAAAACTTAAGAGATTAGCACTCTCTACACTCTCCTCCATATTTGCCTCTGAACCACTCCCCACCTTCTCAAGTCGAGTAAAATACCTGGGGTTCACCGTTACGATGAACTGGTCGGCGAAAGCTGATCTGGATAGACTTAAACGTATCCTGAAGAAAGCTAGATGGGCCCTGAAACGGGCCCAGCATCTGTCATTGAAAGGGAAAACCCAGGTGCGCCTTTGGGGTACCTGGGCTATCTCGGGACTAGTCTTCTTCTCAAGAGGAAGTCCCCCAGAGCAAAGGCTAAGGTTTCTTAAGCTCCTCGTCTCTCGTTTACCAAGCATAGTCCGCGCCGATTGGATTCTTCGGGGGGTGAAAGACCCCGGGTGGTTCAGTCGGAAGGCGGCGTGTTGGATCGGTTGGGGGGCTCAGATCCCACTGGACCTGAGGCCATGATGAGAAAGGGAAGATGGAAAAACGAAGGAAAATTCTGTAATTTTTTCTGAGTTGGTTATGACCTACCTTTTTTATTCTTGCATACTATATTTTGGTGTATTTAATAAAGTCTTTATTTATTTATTTATTTATTAAACAAGCTATTAAGGCCGCCGGCTTGCTCAGAAAACCAGTTGTTGGAATTAGAAATCAAATAAATGCTATAGTCCCCAAGTTTGTTTGGAAATGACTCAAATAGAGCAATAATTTACATTTTCAACATAATTTGAAAAAGTGTTTTTAGCACTTTACGGAATCATTATAGTAGGTATTTTGATTATATTTTTGTAACCTTCTAATATAAAGTGGCCCGCACATACAATATATATATTATTTATATGTAGTCACAAATACGTAAACTCTGTTAACTATGTCTACGTAATTGAGTTTAACTATTCAGTGGTGTCAATAAAAAATATTCTTAAATAATCAAAATTATTCTAAAATTCTGAAGGTCATGATGACGTGACCGCTTTATTTAGAAGTCAACGAAAGTATATACAAATTGTAAAAGATCAAGATCAATAGTTGAGTCGTTTTCATTTTGCTGGAAAGGATTTGACATCAAGGGAAGTTGCTTTTGATTTGAGTGATTCTGCTTCAAATTATCACAAGTTGTGATTGCTATTCGGATAATCCCTCTGTGCGATTTTTATTTGATACTGTACGCTAAACAATTTAAAAGATTTGAAAATATTGACGTTATTATCCAAAATTGTTGCTTTTCTTGAACAGCAGGAAGTGCTGAGAATCTATTGAAGAAATATCGAATAAACGATTATTATTTTGTACAACAGCTGAAAATCACTTAGTCTCATAAAGCCGGATCACGATAAATTAAATTTAATCAAAAATTTAATCAAAAGATTAATCATAACATTTTAATTCGTAGATTGTTGCACTGGAAATCGTTGAATCTAAAAGGTTGTTCTTATACTTGCTAACACGGTATACCCTAGTTATTCATTTCTTTGGCATTTAGTTTCGTTTAATTGTAAGCTTTGGCCATCGTAATTGGTAACGCGATCGTAGGAGAACAAGTGGCAGCACGGGCTATTTTGAGATATTAAAGATCTAACATTATTATTACAAAATTATTATCATAAATTATTACTCGATCGTAAATTATTACTATTAATAATAGTTCGAAACTGAGTATGGGCCTTTGCAGGATAGCTTCACGATGCATACGCAGTA
This sequence comes from Pomphorhynchus laevis, assembly GCA_012934845.2. Taxonomy (NCBI): domain Eukaryota; kingdom Metazoa; phylum Acanthocephala; class Palaeacanthocephala; order Echinorhynchida; family Pomphorhynchidae; genus Pomphorhynchus; species Pomphorhynchus laevis. The sequence continues at coordinate 37,182 of WNNJ02002951.1, read as the reverse complement.
CCAGATCTACAGTCATTTGTCTAATGTGGCGAAAACGTGTATAAGCCATTAATTTTCTATATTAAATCTATTTGCGGATAACTTTGTATTTCAGTACAAGTTATGTATTTGTATTATCAGTAAATCTATTTAATTAAAAAATTAATAAATTTAGTATATTATTACTTAAATTATTACTCGATCGTAAATTATTACTATTAATAATTTACGATCGAGTAATAATTTATGATAATAATGTTGTAATAATAATCTTAGATCTTTAATATCTCAAAATAGCCCGTGCTGCCACTTGTTCTCCTACGATCGCGTTACTAATTACGAAGGCCAAAGCTTACAATTAAACGAAACTAAATGCCAAAGAACTGAACAACTAGGGTATACCGTGTTAGCAAGTAGAAGAACAACCTTTCAGATTAAACGATTTCCAGTGCAACAATCTACGAATTAAAATGTTATGATTAATCTTTTGATTAAATTTTTGATTAAATTTAATTTATCGTGATCCGGCTTTATGAGACTAAGTGATTTTCAGCTGTTGTACAAAATAATAATCGTTTATTCGATATTTCTTCAATAGATTCTCAGCACTTCCTGCTGTTCAAGTAAGGCAACAATTTTGGATAATAACGTCAATATTTTCAAATCTTTTAAATTGTTTAGCGTACAGTATCAAATAAAAATCGCACAGAGGGATTATCCGAATAGCAATCACAACTTGTGATAATTTGAAGCACAATCACTCAAATCAAAAGCAACTTCCCTTGATGTCAAATCATTTCCATCAAGATGAAAACGACTCAACTATTGATCTTGATATTTTACAATTTGTATATACTTTCGTTGACTTCTAAATAAAGCGGTCACGTCATCATGACCTTCATGATGGTCATGGTCTTCATCGGACCTTAACATAAGTCTTGGTTATTATAAATCTTACATTTGAGATAAAATAACATAAAATAAAATAACATACAATACAATTAATATACACAATCTACTGACAAGCAATATTACGACAACCTTCGAGCAACGAGTGTCGAGCAGCAATCATTGTTCAAGCTAATTACAAAAGAAAAATGTCTGCTTCTCATTGTTGCCAATGTAATGGTCGAAATGCTGTTTGCAAAAGCTGTTTGTGTGCAAAGTCCGGCAAACTCTGTGTCGATTGTCTTCCTGGTAGCAGGTGTTCCAACCGTGCGAATTCTTCTATTGACGCTCCCACATCTGCATACTTGTCTCAGCTTACTGCACGTAGCGTAGATAAGCTTGATTCCATTCCGTTAAGTCACGATGATTCTAGCGAGTACGTGTCATTTGAATTGAAATGTGACGGTTTTGGTTGTTCTTTATATACTGTTGTCAAGTCTCCTCGTAGGGTATCTCGAGATTTCTTTCTTCAGCGATTCATCTGTGGAATATGTGCTGCAAAACGCATTACAACTATAGAACAATCCTTAGAACAGGCGAATGTTGCTATAAGCAATTTGGAGGCTAAGATCGATGAACTAAAATTAGCACAATCCAAGGAAATATCTTCTAACCTCTCTCAAAATCTCTCATCTCACAAACCCTCTCCATTTCAGAATCGTAGTTTCGCAAGTGTAGTACGTAGAGAAGTAACGCGTTCTATCCTTGCCACTTCTAATATTAAATCAAGTATCTGCTCCCCGTTGGAAATCATTAACAGTTGCAAAAAATCAGCTTTGCGCTTGTCAAATTTTATTATACGCAATCTACCAAATACAGCGGATGATGAAGCTAGTGTTAGAGACATTTTATCCGCTGTAGGCATTCAAATAACCGCAAAATTTTCAATTAAGGTCCATCGACTTCCAGCCAAAAGAACAGACATTCCTCCGTGAACTTTAGTTTCAACGGACGAGGTAACGGCCAGCAACGTTTTATCAAACTCTTATAAATTGAGAAAAGTTGATCGTTTTAGGAATGTTTACATCATGCCGGATTTTTTCCCCGAAGAGCGTGTTGCCAATCAGGTTTTGCGCAAACAGCTACAAGAGAAAAGACTTGCAAACCCAAATAGTAATTACATAATTAGAAATTTTCAAATTGTTCGTCGACCGAATAATGGAAAGGTAAGCACAACACCCGTTAATTCCTCATTAATGGATGGGTCGTCTATATGACTATCCTCTTCTGCAAGAAGTGGTAGTCAGGTTTGTGAGCACCACAAGTCTTTTAGACTGTTACTATTTAATGTGGAAGGTTTGGCGTCTTTGATCGAGCAAGGTATTGAATCCTGGTTCGATACCTTTCACGTTGTGGTACTATTAGAGACCATGTTTACTAATAATTATTCTTTACCTGGTTTTTATACATTTGACAATCCTGCTTTATTGGGCATTCGTGGTCGCCCCGCAAGTGGAATAATTTTAGGTTTAAATAGGGCCTTCAGGGATTGACAATGTAGGTATTTGCTGAATTCTATACTGCTTGAAACACCTGTCATCACTTTTATCGCATGCTATTTCAAACCCACACTTACCGCGGCAGATATAATTGACGAAATTTCTCAGCTTCTTTCAACTCTAAACAGCACAGTCCCAATAATTATCGCAGGAGATTTTAATGCAAGATTCACCAGTCCAATCACAGGAAAATTGCGAATTCTTGTCAATTACTTTAAGTCTATAAATATAAAGTTATACGTCCCTAATGAAAATTGGTCCTACGAATCTTCTACAGGTAAAAGCTGTATAGACATCATATTTACTAACGTGCATGTAAGACATATAGGGCTAGAACTATCTTCAAAATGGGCGTTAGTTCGTAAACACAAACCTGTCTCGTGTATTTTCGATTGCATATGCAACATACAATCAATAGATTTGCCCCGTCAACCTAGCAGGAAATTATGTACTTCAGCAATTGATTATAGTCAAATAAATCTAGCTTTTCAATTCCTTAGATCAGGAGAACTGGGGAACAGCATTACTTCTGTAATTTCCACCCTTCTATCGGCTTGTAGATATGAATCCGACTATTCCAAAAAAACTCATACCTAGTAAAACCCGCTTGGTTTAAACAGTTCCAGCAACATTTAATTCAATTAAATAAAAGTTATCGGTTCGATTTAACGGTAAGGAAAGATTTTGTAGATTTACGTAGGCTTTACGTTAAACTTGTATCGATGTATCGTAGAGAACGACGTTTAGAGATTGAACGACGGGAATTGTCTAAGGCGGAGTCGACACCGTGGATACTTAAGAAAGCTAACATTGGAACATATTCCAGGATTCAAATAGAAAATTGGAAATCACACTTCCAATCTATTTTGCGCCATTCAATATTAGAAGACATGCCTGTACGTTTATCTTCAGTTTCATGCATAAATTCAATATACGGTTCAGATCCTCTGAATTTACCTTTTACGCCGTTTGAAGTCGTAAGATCCCTATCAATCTTAAAAGATCATAAAGCTGCCGGGTTAGATCAATTATGCGTAGAACAGTTAAAGTCGACTATCGATATTTTGATAGACTACTGGACAGAACTTTTCAATCTACTTCTTGCAGGTCATCCGTTTCCGATTTCGTGGCGCGACGGTGTAATTAAGATCCTGCATAAGGGCAAAGGTGACTATGATTCACTGGATTCGTACAGGGGGATTGCGATATTGAATCACAGTTATAAGTTATTGACTCATATAATGTATATGCGCCTTATTAAGTTTCGCGAGCATCTCTTACCTACGGAGCAGTATGGATTCCGCCCGAAAAGGTCAACGTCCGATGCAATAAAGCATGTCCGTGACGAAGTCACCAATTGTTTCGCTAATCGTAGACCGTTGTATGCTACTTTTGTTGACTTTGAGCGAGCATTTGACACAGTGAATCGTTCTTTGTTACTTGATAAACTTTCCACCAGAGTGTCCGTCAGTAGTCGCTTTTTGTATCTTATTTATTCTGTGCTTCAGCCTAATCGCCTTAAAGTATCTGATGGTATCAACACCTCTGATTTCTTTTTTGCTAATCGCGGTGTTTTACAGGGAGATCCACTCAGCCCTATATTATTTTCCTTTTTTGTTATGGATTTGCCTATGCATCTTCGTCATGCATCGAATGAAGTCTCTTGTACCCTCTATGCCGACGATCTAGTAATATTAGCTAAAGATCTTTTATCCGCTCAAAGTGCGTTAGATGCTCTGTCATCCTATTGTTTATCAAATCAGTTGACGGTGAATGTAAATAAATCGAAAGCCCTTAAATTTCGGTTAGGTGGACCTTTGCGTCGATGTGACATGCTGAGAATAGGCAATGTAGATTTAGAATTCTGCAATAGTTACAATTATTTGGGAGTATTACTTTCGTCGAAATGGTCATTCACTGAACACCTACATCGTAAATCCTCGAAATTAGTTGTAGCAACCTCTTATGCAAAAAACTTAGGTTCTTTATCTTTCTCAGGAGCCCTCCGGTATTTTCGAAGTATGTTGCTTCCCATAGTTTCATATGCTTTGCCAGTTATCTGGTCGGATTTAAGTCCCTTCAATTTTCAGCAGTTGGACAAGTGTCAATGGAGATTCTTGAAGCGTGTTGTTGGAGTATCACCAAAATGTTCTTCATCGGTTATAGCGATACTATCATCGTTAGAACCTTGCTCTAAATACATCTGCTCAACATTTAATCTTGAACACACTGCATCATTTACTACTAACCTGAACATGTTCTTTCGAAAGACGACGTCATTGGATTCTGAATTTTATCTTACTCCGGCATTCTTACAGACTAAATGGAGAGAACCCTGTGCAAGGAAAAGACCGCTGATCTGGAGAGCATCTGTCCATGGATATCACGATAAATTCTGCGCTATTAGAATTCCAGTACATGTACGGTGCTCTTTGTGCATTTGTGTTCGTTGCAAAAATGAATACGCATCTAACCTGCATATCTTCACTTGCCCTATTTTGAAAAATATGTCACTATCCGATATTGACAGTAGGAGAAGATTTTGAAATACAATTTATAAAATTGATAAACTTTTGGTGTATTTATTTTGTTTACCCAGTACCGAAAGGTAAAGAGGTATAATAAATTCTCTCATTACTATTAATAATAGTTCGAAACTGAGTATGGGCCTTTGCAGGATAGCTTCACGATGCATACGCAGTACCAGATCTACAGTCATTTGTCTAATGTGGCGAAAACGTGTATAAGTCATTAATTTTCTATATGAAATCTATTTGCGGATAACTTTGTATTTCAGTACAAGTTATGTATTTGTATTATCAGTAAATCTATTTAATTAAAAAATTAATAAATTTAGTATATTATTACTTAGCAAATTTATTATCAATTTTGAAAAACTTCAAAATTCAAGATTAATGATATTAAGAATCAAACGGTAACTAGTAATTGAATTTCATAATCACAACCTACTAACATTGATAGATTTCCGTAATAAGCAATTTTATGGTGTGAATACAACCGCTTCTCGGCAAACAAACTATTGAGGCCGCCGGCTTGCTCAGAAAACCAGTTGTTGGAATTAGAAATCAAATAAATGCTATAGTCTCCAAGTTTGGTTGGAAATGACTCAAATAGAGCAATAATTTACATTTTCTTCATAACTTAAAAGGTGTTTATTCGTGCTTAGTTGCAGGCATGCAAATTGTTAGGGGAGACAATCTCTAATCCAAATATAACCAAATAATCAGTTACCATATATTGATTTTACCCAATGTCAAATATGAAATGCTTTCACATACTGAAACAAAGGCCAAATGAACAGAGGTTAAAATAAAAAGGACTAAATAATCAAAATTAAGCACTTCTTCCAGGTGGTGATTTCGACTTCTAGCCGAACTAAACTCATATGCCACTATACATTTGTAATGATGTCATAACCATTTGAAATGGATTATTACGAGTAGAAAAACTAAGCATGTAGACACATTTTTGTAAAACTTCAAAATTCAGGATTAATGGCGTTGAGAATCCAACCGAAACTAGAAATTGAATTTCATATGAGAATATATATAGGATTAAGTCTCGCACTCAGTATTAGTAGACTAAGCAAAAGGCGTGTTTTATATAGTGGATATTCAGCTTCTTATGTATAGCGCTGTGAAGACAAAATAACAAATTCATAGTACTTTAGATCTTCCTTATGACCTATTAACTTCGATTCAACAATCATTGTACATCACAGTCAACGTTTTGAACGGTAGTTTTACCTAAATTTAAGAAACATTCTCTGTATAATAGTTTCCTGGATGGACAAAAATTTTAACAGCTTAAGCACACAATTATTCCGATTATTCCTGACAGTTTTGGATTATTCCGGTCAGTTCTGCTCGCTACGCTCGCTCGATAGTGAAACTTAAACTATACAAGCTACAAATAACGAAGAAAAGATTAAAGAAGAGATTGAAGAAAAGTTATAAGTGTTCAAGTTAATTACAATACTATGACCGATACTACCGCCGATACTACGTATGCTTTACTGCTTGCACAACTAATTACAATACAAAATCATATCTGAATACAATCAAACGACAGCACAATTAACTACACAAATGGAAGGAGAAAAGTATCATTGTCACCTCTGCCAGAGAACACACTGCCTTGACATCTAGTGGACGCTTCCGCTTCCACAAGTTTGGAGGTTCAAGATGTGAAGTTCCGGTGAAGGAATCCTTCAGAGTTGTTTTGACCATGTGTCAGAGGCTAGATACAACGAAGGCATCAAAAATATCAATTCACCGATAGCAATTCCGCCCGTTCGAGTCGAAGATTCAAACCTTCTGTCGTGTTTTCAATCACACTGGAACAAAGAATCGCCAACAGTCATACGTATCCCGTTTAAAGCACGGGTTCTAGCAGCCACCCATTTCTGTGACAACATCAAACGAGCCCTCCAAATCGGAGATGTCGGTTCATGAGCAAAGTTGCTGCACTTCGCCAAATCGTGCTTCAGTTGCTCGATACTACAATTTACAAAGGTCCACATAAAGTCGAAAAGCACATTTGCGAGTCAATAAGAGCCTACGCGACAACCGCGTTACCGGATTTGCCATCGGTGAGAGCAATATCACGCAAAAATGCAAATCGCAAACAGAAGGCAAGTCGGAACTTGCTTGTATCAGTTTGGCCAAGCACGGAACTTACGGGAAAGCAGCATAGCGCCTGATTTCAGTCGAAATATCAACCCCATCTGCACAAGCACGCACACTTCTGCAAAGACTGCATCCTCCTACGTACAGCAGCTGTACAGATCAACCACTCTCATCCCCTAATATTATAAAAACAGCGCTCGAACAATCCGCTTTCGTCAATAGTTATAAGTCGTGAAATAGTTCTTGTCACGGTTAACTCTTTCCCCTCAGCGTCAGAACCAGGCTGCCTTGGAGCTAAGACTGGAGCATATACAGGATATGTTACGAGCCAATAGCGAATGATCACAAACAGAGAATTTGACACCCCTTATCAACGATTTACTTGCAGGACTCGCAACCCTGAAACAGGCGCCTTATATCGCTCGCACTAACTTGATCGAGCTGCCAAAAAAGGTGTAAGACCAATCGCCGTCGGCGAAACTCCGCCGTCTCTGTTCGAAGTGCATCTGTCTTCAACTCCGTAAACGCTTCGCCAGCCTGCTACAACCAACACAATTAGGGGTATCAACCCCAAAAGTAGTAGAAAGGATTGCTCACAACGTTAGACGACTCCACGAGTAACACGCCAACGACACCAATTCAACATGGGTAAAGATCAACCTGTCAAACGCATTCAATTCAGTGTCCAGAGCACAGTTACTAGTGAAGATCAGAAAACGTTCCAGAGCTCTTGCCCTGGTTCGATTTCACGTACAAATGCAAATCACTCCTACGTTTCGGCAGACTCGACCCTCTCAACTCATGCGAAGGAGTCCAGCAGAGAGATCCATTAGGCCCGTTCCTATTCTAATCGGCCAATCAGAGAACGATTGAAAAGGTATCCCAAATACCTGGAATAAACCTCAACATGTGGTATTAGGATGACGGCATAGTCGGTGGGACGCCATCAGCGATTGCATCCGCACTCGGCTGGCTAGATGCGAGCTTCAAAATGATGAAGCTCCAATTAAATTGGCGAAAGATAGAAGTCATCGACATGCTTGAAGTAGGCGTACTCATAGGTGACGAGTCTTTCATAGAGAACCAACTGTCGAATGAGGTTCTTCCACCACTGGTTTATACAATTGATGCAGTGGCCAAGTTGCCGTATCCTCAAGTCGGATACCTTCTAATTCCACACTGCGCATCCTCGTCAAGGATAAACCACCTCCTCCGCACAGTCGATCCAAGGATGACAAAAAAGTTTTGTCTGTTATTTGACAGACAAATCGCAAGCACTTTTCAAAAAATATGCGCGTACCAACTTCAATAAGTTACAAAATCACAGATTACACTCCATATCCGTCTGGGCGGATTCGGTCAAAGATGCAATTATGCGCACACCCAGAGCGCATTTATCCATAGCGTGCAGCAAATCGGAGAGATAAAGTCTGGACGCTTTATTATTCCCTGGCTATTCTGAGGCATTGGTAACCCTAAGAACAAGGATGGTCTCATACTTTATACCGTCCACGGAAGGCGGTAAATCATCAACTTCACGGCTGATCGATAATCTTGCCTCGACCCAGCTGTTACAATCGTCTTGCGAAATAGACAGGGCCCAACTACACGCAGTGTCATGTCCAAAGACTTGGGCTTGGCTTAGCGCCGTGCCAAATTCGACGTCTGGAACGGAACTAGCTCCACCACAGTTCTGCATCCTAGCTCGAATGTGGCTTGGGATTCCCTTATACGAAAATAATTATCGATGCGGCCGCTGCATGCGTATGGCGGATAAGGGGCCCTACACTCACTGCCTTGACAGTATGGGTGTTATCAAGGCCTGCGGTATAACGCCATCCTTGACGTGGTATTCGCAGCCGCACAATAAGCCCGTATAGATGTAGCCCTGGAAGTGCAAGGAATTATCCCGGACCTAAGCGAACGTTCCTCAGACATCCTATTTTATGGGGAACTTAACTTTGCAGTCAACTTTGCATTCACCCACCCCAACAAGCCGCATACCGTCATTCCACCACTAACGTACAACTCGCCGCTGCCACGTCGTACGCTGTCGATGTAAAGGATAGGAAATATAGAAACAAAGCCGAAGATGCTGGGTACATGTTTTCAGCCTCCGTAGTCGAGACCTTTGATGGATTGAACGACGAAGCAAACAGGGTGATCAAGAGGTTGCGAATAACATGAGCCGTACAAGTGGAATGGGATACTCTATGACGGTCACACGATTATATCAGCGCATCTCAATAGCGCTAATGCGGGTCAACGCAAAAAAGCCATGCTAGCTTAACTCGATCGGCTTCCAATATTGACCACTGACCACATTAACAGGAACATGTGAACCTGAGGAACGCCTATTTGAGCCAGACGCTAGTCTTAACAAGAACGTGTCTGTAGAATCTACATACCGATGCTGTGATGCACCTATTACGCGATATTCCAAATGAACAAATGACGATTTAGATGCTGTTGACGGCATGTTACCCGAATACGACGAATTTCAATCCAAATCTTTGAATGACGGAGAAACGCCATATTCAATTATATCCCTTGAACCATGTAAATTGTAGATAAATTATAAGACAATGAAATCATCCCAGAACAGTTAAAATAACGCTAATCAGTCAAGACGATCATAACTTGTACACGACCCCGCACAAATTGACGAACTTCCTCCACCACCTAATAGTTTGATTAATTTTGATAGTGGAAACGAAACTACTGGCAATTAAGAGAAGGACAAATTGCCGCCTAGGGACAATAAATTTAAAAGCGATTTGCTTGAGCAGATTCACAACAAAGCTTTTAACCGTCGAAATGGGTCGATAACGGTAAGATCATCAACAAATGATCCCTTAGAGAGCATGTCGAAGCCCCTATCATTGCATACAGCCTTAACTCATTTACTTAAAATGCAACGCAACAGATTTCACATTGACATCAACGATCAAGCATCAAATACTGGACACTTAAACACGTGCGTTGATTGGTTGTCACCAAGAAATAACTCGGATGACATCACTAATAAGAAAATTAACTGAAATCAACGATTAAAGGAAGCTAATGCTAGCTCAACACATTGGATGACGACTACTCAGCAACGACTATTAGAAAATATTGATAAAAGAGGAGGCAGGGGTGCGACGCCACCCGGCAAACGCCAAGGGAAACCACGTCGAATACGTGGTTTTAATAGCTATACCTACAACGATTTGACGCAATTGACAAGCTGGTATCAGTGAGACTGTCGATGATAATAGGTCTAAACAAAGCATTTCGCTTTGTATAACTAGTAAGACCGATATTCAACAACATTAATCAGATTCTGAACAGAATAAGCCAGATGAAACCAAGAGCCTGTTGACTCTAACTCCATTTCGGAAAATCAACCCAATTCAATCATCTAGTTTTAATCACGTTGACGGGAAAGACCAAATTGTTCTGGATTCGTTTCTAATCAATATTTTGGATTTGCAGAGTAAGCTCGGCTTCGATGACATATACTACCAGCTATTGCACGAGCAGTGCAGTGATCAACTAAGCGAACAGGGCGCAGTCGTAGACTTCATGCCACAGAAATCCCAAACACTGAATTACGCAATTGGCAGTGAACGAACTGTTGGCAAATTCGCTGGCTGCTATGCAGTAGAATTAGCGATGCAGCATATTCTGCTATCTATTATTGACGGCAGCAACGCCGATGAGCGTGTATAGCCACTACTTCCAAATGCCACTATTTCCAAATCCCGCTACTTCCAAATGCCACTACTTCCAAATGCCGCTACATCCAAATTCCACTATTTCCAAATCCCGCTACTTCTAAAAACTACTATTTCCAAATGCCACTATTTCCAAATCACGCTACTTCCAAATGCCACTACTTCCAAATGCCACTACTTCCAAATCCCGCTACTTCCAAATGCCACTACTTCCAAATGCCACTATTTCCAAATCCCGCTACTTCCAAATGCCACTACTTCCAAGTGCCACTACTTCCAAATGCCACTACTTCCAAATGCCGCTACATCCAAATTCCACTATTTCCAAATCCCGCTACTTCTAAAAACTACTATTTCCAAATGCCACTACTTCCAAATGCCACTATTTCAAAATCCCGCTACTTCCAAATGCCACTACTTCCAAATGCCACTACTTCCAAATCCCGCTACTTCCAAATGCCACTACTTCCAAATGCCACTATTTCCAAATCCCGCTACTTCCAAATGCCACTACTTCCAAATGCCGCTAAATCCAAATTCCACTATTTCCAAATCCCGCTACTTCTAAAAACTACTATTTCCAAATGCCATTATTTCCAAATCCCGCTACTTCCAAATCCCGCTACTTCCAAATGCCACTACTTCCAAATGCCACTATTTCCTAATCCCGCTACTTCCAAATGCCACTACTTCCAAGTGCCACTACTTCCAAATGCCGCTACATCCAAATTCCACTATTTCCAAATCCAGCTACTTCTAAAAACTACTATTTCCAAATGCCACTACTTCCAAATGCCACTATTTCTAAATCCCGCTACTTCCAAATGCCACTACTTCCAAATGCCGCTACATCCAAATTCCACTATTTTCAAATCCCGCTACTTCTAAAAACTACTATTTCCAAATGCCACTATTTCCAAATCCCGCTACTTCCAAATGCCACTACTTCCAAATGCCGCTACATCCAAATTCAACTATTTCCAAATCCCGCTACTTCTAAAAACTACTATTTCCAAATGCCACTATTTCCAAATCCCGCTACTTCCAAATGCCACTACTTCCAAATGCCGCTACATCCAAATTCTACTATTTTCAAATCTTGCTACTTCTAAAAACTACTATTTCCAAATGCCACTATTTCCATATCCCGCTACTTCCAAATGCCACTATTTCCAAATGCCACTACTTCCAAATGCCACTACTTCCAAATGCCGCTACATCCAAATTCAACTATTTCCAAATCCCGCTACTTCTAAAAACTACTATTTCTAAATGCCACTATTTCCAAATCCCGCTACTTCCAAATGCCACTACTTCCAAATGCCACTACTTCCAAATTGATATATAATAAGGAATAATCATTGTTTTGTACTTTCTTACACTAAACTATGAAATTATTATAGTACATTAAATAAATTTGAATATATGATGTTTGAAAATCAATAAATGTTCGACATAATTTTGAGATTTTAATTAAATAAAAGTATCTTCTGTTAGTAAATATTATTCTCATTGTTATGAATATTATTCTCCTTGTTAAAATAATTAACTATTCATAAAAAGAGAGGTAAGGTTTAAATGTTTATTAAAATGATTTAAAACTGTTTAAATTCATCTCTAGATGCATTGAAGTATAAACAATGACTCTTTCTTTATAAATTTTACTTGAACTAGTTCCAACTATCACAACATTTAATTGGATTTAAGAATTCAGATTTATACAGTATTAGTTAAAATCAGGATGTAAAAAACATTAAATACTTTTTTAAAGTATAAATTAAAAACTAAACTTCAAGTTTTATTGCATTTCTCAAACCATACATAAGCTCATACAAGTTTATCAGCCCATTGTTAAAATTTTGTCCCAAATTTAGAATGTTATTATGAGAGTCAACATATTTCTTCTTTTTAGGCTTTGGATTTCCGCCAGCCAGTATGCGCGATAGCTCTGTTTCACAGCAAATTATTTATTTTTTGTCAACCATTTCAAAAAAGATGGGTTACATTTATTCAATGCTTTATTCAATTTAGGATGAAAACCCTCACATGCATTGTTTGTTCTATCGTTGATATTTAAACTACGCGACCATACATCTCTACAAAATACTGAGTTGGTAGTCACAAGCTATGTGGTGTTTACATAGTTCAAAAGCTCATCTACCCAAAGGTTGACTCTAGGAATTATTCTATTGATAATCCCCCACTCTTCACCAATGTGTGACACAGGGATTAGTGCAAGAGTACTGATTAATTGAAATGCAAGTTTGAAATCATAATTTTCATTGAATAAAGGTTTTAAACCAAGATTATTCAATTTTCTCATTAAACACTGTCCAAAATGAAAAAAGCACCCCTTTATAGACACCATAGGAAACACCTCTCTAGTAGCATTAAAAGCTGCAACTTCAAAGTCAACTTTTACTTCAGAAGGTCGAAAATATATGTCATTAACTTCTAAAATATTTACCAGCTTTGTGAGCATATATCTATAAGAAGATTCCTCTTTTGAAGAGATAAAACTAAATACAAGAGGGAAAGACTGACTGTTAACAACGCCGTGTATCATATAAAGTTGATAGAAATTAGACGAGGAAGGATTTAAATGTGCCATCCATTAAAATTCGAAGATTTTTAAAACGTGAAAATCTCTTTAACACTTCAACATTTCCTAACATTACTGTGTTAAAGTTCTCTCCAAAAAATTGATGTAAAAGCCAGTTAATCCCATCCGGTCTGATAAACCATTCTTCATTGATATTTAAAAAGATACTTCGTTTATTTAAAAAGATAAATCTTTTATCCCTCTTAAGCGAAGAGGGATATCTTTTATCCCTCTTCGAAGAGGGATAATCTTTTATCCCTCTTCGCTGAAGAGGGATAAAAGATTCTTTTCTGTCTAAAAATAAAATAACTCACGCTAGAATACTCCGGAATAAAATATTTTACCTTTTCATTATTAATTTCTCTTGAGACAAACTCTAACAAAACCTTTTCGTACAGAGTTCTAGAGCCCAGAAAAGGATCAGAGAAAATGATATCCTTTAGGCTTTCTTTAAAAAGCATGTTGATAATATGCTTCAAGTTTGTCTCATGATTATGCTCTTCTTCTACCGAAACAATTTCAAATTCTATAGACTTTGCCGTTACAGAAGACAGATCATTACTACACTTCCAGGTAGATAGAAGAAAGACAGTTGGAGGCAGAAATGCCGATATCGTGTATGCGATGTGCGGCAGCTTGTATCGTGTATGCGACAGCTTGTATTACATCTCCAACTAACATGAAATAAATAGTCATTGATTATAGGAACGCTTTTCCCTTTTTTTCTTGGTATCCATATCACTCTTATTGACATTTTCTAAGGGGGTAAATAATTATTTTGAAGTAGTTGGTGACGGTGTGCCAGAAGAATTCTCAAGTGTTTGGGAGACCATAATTGACTAATGTGAGAAATTTTCTTTGGAAGTAGTGGCATTGGAAGTAGTGGAATTTGGAAGTAGTGGAATTTGGAAATAGTGGCATTTGGAAGTAGTGGCATTTGGAAGTGTGGCATTGGCATTTGGAAGTAGTGGCATTGTAAGTAGTGGCATTGTAAGTAGTGGCATTTGGAAGTAGTGGCATTTGGAAGTAGTGGTCCGTAACCGCCGATGAGAAGCTTCCTCGAAAGAGCGCTCATGTGAAGAACTGCGTTACTGGTGACGAATATCGCACCAAACATGACGGACGAAAGAAACAACCCCAAAAATAAATTACGTTTGCTGACGACGTCATGTGGCGAGCTGATCATCGTTGCCCGGCTGGAGGTAATCGTGCACGCTCTACTTACAGCCGCGACGCTGATGATGACTGTTCAACGGATGAAGAATTTACCTTAAATACTATTTTAATTTTTATTAATTTTACATTATTTGATTGTTTAAAATATATACTGTATTAAATTTAAAATAAAAATATGAGATCTATAAAAAGTTATTAAATTTTAAATTAATTTAAATTATTTAAGTTTAATTTATATGCTTCATCCTGTTATCTTTGCCTAAGCCATGTGACAAAAGTTTTTACGAAATCGCAATAAGGAATAATGTATAAACACAGATTAAATTTAATCGTCCAGTTGTTTTTATTCAATTTTTGCGACAAGGATTATCTTCAATAATTAAATTATTTTTAATTATATATTAAATTTTATATATACAATCTGCTTTTATTTATAAATTACAAAAATAGCGATAATAAAATTGATGTCAGCTATCTTAGCCAAAGCCATATGGCAACAGTTTTCACGAAATCACATTTAAATAATTATTTAAATAATTAAACTATTTCATATTATTGCATTAAAATTTACTCTATATGTCTAGCAAACATTATTTGAATAAGATTTTAATGGAAATAACACGTAAAATCAATAATTAAATAATATTGTTTAATGAAATATTCGAATAATCATAAATCAAATAAATTAGTTTATAAACTATTTCAAATATTCACAGTCCGTTCTTTATTATTTTTACATAATAAATAAAATATGCCTTTATTTTACAAATTACAAAAATAACAATAACAATCATAAAATGGATGGCAACTAAGTTGACAAAGATAAAATGAATGGCAACTTTCACATTGCTCAAGGAACTACAATAGCCACGTGACAACAACTTTTACGAAATCACAATTATTTTTTTTTAACGAAAAAACGAATTTATTTGACAAAGACACTGCAAAATCATAACAAAAGTAACAATGAAAAAAAATTTATCTGAGACACCATGAGCTAGCCCGCACGAGAGCTATTCCAATGGAACGTCTGAATCGGCTAATCTCGTCACTGTAACGGGAGTCTCTTCTCACCGCTACGTCTTTTGCTAAGCGTTTTACCAACTGTTCTGCCTCATCCCCTAATCCACCTTGTATTGACAAAATAACTGGTATAAAAGCTGCTCTCTCGATCTTGGATATCCGTTCGGAGTACTTAGCCTTTTTTCGATTCTCGTTATAACTGAACGCTGATCGTGGAGTCATTGTGGCATAGGAACGAGCATGTGTATTGAATACAGAAATGTGCAGGTAGGACCGCTCAGACGGGACGCCAAACAACCCCCAACACAAGACGTCAAGACGTGCATTGCGATCTAGTGTAATGGAAGAAGAATCGAATTGAATAGTTGGATCAACGGGAGAAAGCAGTGGCTCAGTTGTAGTTGATGAACACACCTCTGAAGTTAATTTGGCGAAAATATCTCTGATCACATTGTGCCTTACTATTGATTTCCCTCCGCATTTGCAAGATAATGAATGAACAACACTAAGAACTTCCCCACATACACATTTGCCTGAAGTATTTAAAATTTGTCACCCATATCTGACAGAGAGACCATCGGAAAATTCTTGATTGCTTAAGCGAAACTTAGGATCATCACTAGGGCGAGCAGATAGCCACGTTGACGCGCCCTTTCGAGCGGCATGCTTTAAAATTACCTGTTCGCAGTCGTCCACTGTATTTAACAGTGACGAAAATTTTTCGGCAGCCCGGAGATTCTTTAGTTTTCTAATTTCAACTATTGACTGTTTCTGGATGGTATCAATGTCGCCTCCGAGACCTAACTCAAATAAGGGCTTACATAGCAAAGAAGAATATTCCCATTCATATTTGGTATTCTCATATGGATTTGATATCCTTAAACCTCCCATTGAGAAAGGCAGACTTGCTACATCGCGCCAACACTTCTGTAAATTAAAACCAGTTATTTTGGGGATTATTTTATTCTGTATGAAATCTTCGAGTGAAGAAAACCATTCACATTCACACTTACATGTTCTTTGTACATGAGTCCACTTATTTTGCACTGCTGCTGAAAATGCCAAGAACGCTAACTGCCGTGAATCGCTAGAGACTTCACATAACCTATCGAGCAATTTTAACCAGCGAGTTACTTGTGTTATTACCCAATCTTTTTCGAACGAACCAAAACCTATGGGAGCTCCTAAAAGTTCTACACCATTAGATACGACATGAACCCCTAAGCTGGCAAGTGAATCACATTCAAGGATAATGTTGGCGTTAACCAGAGCTGTACACTTGTTGACATTAACATGAAATCCGTATTCCGGTCCTATATATTGCAACGATTTAAAAAAATCATAAACATTCCCCGGTGAACCAACACATGATACATCGTCTGCATACCAACGCTGTTTTATTTGAGGATGCAAAGCGCCTAATCTATGTATTAATGGTATCGTTGCTGCCGCAAATGCTACCATTGCCAAAGGGTCGCCTTGCGTGAAACCTTCCTTTGATAACAGATAATCATCGTCAATGGCTAAGATTGGATCTAAACTATACGTATTCTGCAGGAATCGAGCTAAAGCAGGGCATATCTTTTCTATATTGAGGAGAGCTAATTTCCTATTAATTCTATTAAAAGCATTATGTGCATCAATTAAAAGTAAACATGACGAGGTCGAATTAGCAAAGGTTTCACGCATATCTCGCACAACGAATTCGACACCTCCCTTTTGACCTGCACAAAGTTGTGAATTACCCACAATTGACTTAATGAAAGGACAAATGACATTTAAAATCGTTTTAGCCATTATGCGCCTATATGCCTCACCTATTCCGATCGGTCGAACACCAGGATTTTTATCAAGGTCAATGAGCCGACTAGCGATTAACGCTTCTGTTGAATGTTTTGGAACTCTATTACTAGCAATTCGCCTTGTCAGGTCTGCCAACGTAGAGGCCAACTGTAATGAATCCCTATCAAATGAGGTTAGCATTTGCCGCCATGATAAAGCATTAACACCCGAAGGACCCGCAGCGCCTGTAGTGCGCTTAGCACTAAGTTGAATTGCAGCTGCATCTATCGTATCGAAAAAAGAGGGATGAAAGTTATCACATTCCATGTCGATCTCCGATAATAAGGCGTCCTCACTAATTACAGCTGCATGTGGATGCTTCGCTTCAAGAATAGACTTAACCGATTCGTTGCCGATATAATCATTTGGACTCAAAGTTTTATTGACAGAACCGTTTTCCAGGATTCTTACTGCAGAAGTAAGATTACCTGACATTAATGATTTCACGAACAGCGACTTCCAATTGCGCTTAGAATCGTATCATGACTGAGATACCTTTAAACGTTATTGAATACATTTACCCTCCCTTACTAATTCATCAAAATTTTGGCTTTGCCAAAGAGACAGGCGACGCGACATCAATTGACGTACATATTTGATTTTCGAAGAACCTACTTTTTGTAAAACGCACTGACAAATAATTTTCACCTTCATAAGCGACGAGCCTTCGACGTCATCTTCGCGACAAGCAGTTTCAAAAATTTGTTTAGTTCATTTAAAAACATTCGGCTTTCGTTACACCTCGGTAAGTAAAAGAGATTAGGACGCCAAGTGATTACCTCTTTGAATGATTGATGGATAAGAGTGTTTGGGAATCTATTCGAGGCAGCATCGAGGGTGTGAACCGCGTTATCCGCTATATTCATGCTTGCAAAGTGGGATACGAGTTGGTTTTCGCAATTTGTTGCAGAACAGTTAGTGCACGGCTTATTTGATTTTACACATATGCATTGACGACATCGTGCTGAATGTCCATTGCACGAACATCATTTTGGCTCGGCTGGAATTCCTTTAGGCATCGTGATTGTATTGGCGAAATAAAGTTGTTGACTATAAAAAAATTCGATTTGTTGTCTCGTTTTTCTTTGTTAGGTGTATAATAGTTATCGACTTTGTAACAGCGATCTCAGACGATTTCAGCGCTCACAGGCGGTTTCGTAATGCGCTCTCAGGCGGCTTCGTAATGTGTTTGTAAGTGTTTGTGTATGTCAGTCGTCGATGGTTGTCACTGTATTTACTGGTAAACCACAACGGGATATTTCGTTGTGTATATTAATTGTGTATATTAATTGTATTTACTTTTGATTGTATTTACTTTAGATCTCAAACTTTTTTAAGGTCACAATTAAATAATAGTAATAATGTATTATTACACAGAGCAAATTCAGCATTGACTTAAAGCACGATACAGAAATCTTTTGATTTGTCTAAGTGCATCTTTGAATGTAGGAATTGCTTATTTGTACGAAAGTACAAATAAGGAGATTTCTTTTTTGAAGAAAAAATAGCCGAGAAGAGTATTTGCTTCTAACTTTGTTTACGTGATACGGCCATGATATCATGAATAAATGTGACACCTAAAATGTTGATTGTATTGACTTGTATTAATCCAAAACTGTACATTTATTATTGATTTAACTGGTTTAAGAGCAAAGTGAATGCTCTTAGATTTATTAAGATTTAATCGAAGGCTGTAGGAACCGGTCCATGCTGAAAGATCTAATATATGTAAGATTAAGTATATATTTATAAATTAATATATTATAAATAATAAAAGCGAATAATTATATTTCTTCAAAATTTTCGTTTTATTTTATTCTGAATAATTAAAAATTAATATAGACACAAATTTTCTATATCATCCGCTTACTGAGTCTACTGATTTTATAGTATTTATAAATAAAAAATATCGCTAAATAAAATTCAAATAATTAAATAATAAATAATAAAAGTCAATTTTTATGAACTGACTAATAAATAACAGACGATGAATGTTTCATAGAAATGATTAGAAGTCACAAGGAGGTACTGCTACGTTTTAGGTGTTTGCTCCTATTCCTAGTGGGGCCAAATACATGCCACTTACGGATTTCCTCTGATGAAATTTTATTATATAGTATCTTATTCTATATTTTATTCTAAAACTCTTATTTTCTCTTAAGAGTTTAAATTTATTTTTAAACTTATTTTGTTAATTTATTTTACTATTTTCTGTTTTTTTTTCAATAAAAAATTGAAATTTAAAATAAAAGTTTTTTTTTATGAATTGACTAATAAGTAACATATTTTGTATCAAAATAAGGATTAGAGGTTATCAGGAGGAACTGCTATGCTATCAGGTTTCGGCCCCTGTTACTCTATCCAACATAGCAGCGGGGGCAAATACATGCTAATGATGTATTTCCTCTGAAATAACTATCTAGTATCTTATTCTAATACAAAGTATATTATTTATTATCCATCCATAAAAATTTGCCACTTAAGAGTTTAAATTTATTCTTTATATTATTGTGTTGATTTATATATTTTACTATTTTCTGCTTGATGTTATTTTTATAGTAACCTAGTTTAAAATATGTATCTATTAAATTATTTAAATGATTTTGAAGAAAGCCAATATCATTACATATTGTTGCAATTCTTAAAATTTCATTATTTAATGTATTATATTTTATATTATATGGTATGCATGAATGCTCATGCAAAAATATGTTTCTTGTAAATTTAAATATGTCATCTTTACGATATAAATTAATAGTAGTTTTAGTTAATGTTAATTTAATGTTCATATCTAGATATACACCTTCTTTATCATTAATATTGGTTTTGTTAAGAATAAAACGTACCAAAATATTTTACTATTTTCTGTTTTATTTTATTTTTATAGTAATAATGTATTACATTTAATAATACTTTAAATAATACACGGAATATGAATATGTAATTTAAATAAAGATGTAATAAATTATTTAAATGATTATGATATGATGTATCAAAATTAAGATTAGAGATAATCTAGAGAAACTGTTAATGTAATGAGTTTTCGAACCCCATTCATCGACTCGACATCGCTGCTGAGCCAAATACATTCTAATGATGTATATCATCTAATTAAATTTTATTATTTATCAAAATTTTCCGTCAATGATTTTAACTTTATTTTTATATTATTGTGTTTATTTATAAATTTTGCTTATTTCTGTTTGATTTTATTTTTATAGTAACCTAATTTAAAATATTCATCTATTAAATTATTTAAATGATTTTAAGAAAACTAATCTCGTTACAAATTGTTGCAATTCTTAAAATTTCATTATTTAATGTATTATATTTTATATTATACGGTATGCATGAATGCTCATGCAAAAATATGTTTATATACCTTCTTTATTATTAGTATTAGTTTTATTACTAATAGTTAGTAATGTTGGTTTTATAAATAGGTAGTTTTTAAGTCTACCTATTTTATTTAATATATAAATAAAATAATTTAATAACAAATTATTAAATAATTATAAATATAAATAATAATCTAATAATTATTATTCTTTACTTTACTTTTAATTCTTTACTTTATAATAATTTTATAATTTTATAAAATTTAAAATAATAATGCTAAAACAAAATTTAATAACTAAATAATAAATAATTATAAATTATTTATTAATTTATAAGATTTTATATAATTTATATCAAGTTAAAATAAAAAATTGAAATTTAAAATAAACGTCATTTTTATGAATTGACTAATAAATAACAGACGTTGTATCAGAATAAGTATTAGAGGTCATCAGAAGGAACTGCTATGTTATTAGGTTTCAGCTCTTATTACTCTAAAAATAAATATTATTTATTATTAAATATTATTTACTAATAAATACAATAAAGATACAATTCAGAAGTTTTTAATAATTAATTTTATATTTTGTAATTTAATTAACAAAATAAACTTAAGATCGTTGACAAGAAATCAAATCAGCTAACTGAGTCTACGTAAGTTCAAAGGAAGATTATAAGGGAACAAGGAAATTGTAATCTGTTTATTAAAATTATCTATCAATAAATTACTGTAAAGACGTTTGCGGAATAACGTAATCCTACATATCGACTCCAATTATGTAAGCAATCTGCACTACTTTCTTAAAGTCGATAATCCGGCAAAAGAAGTAAAAACATTTGCTCTATAAATAGCACAATTTATATTAAAAGAATTTTTCATTTAGTTTTTAATTATATTTTAAATCGAATTACAATTTATTTCAAATTAAAGTTATTTTCACTTTGTCATTTAATCGTGCTATTAAAATAACTATCAAGTCATTTCTTTGAAATTTAATATATATTTTTCTTTGTTACAAAGAATAGAGTTTGACGAATGGGTAAACCACACTTTTATAGAATTCTGAAAGCTATAGAATTACAACATTTCTTGAATATACAAATAGCAGTCTATCTACTTTAGCCCATAAAACTTCATGATGAAATATTTATCTTCTTTGAGAAGACATATATTTTCTTTAATTGTTAAAATAGTTTTGATGTAAAAGAAATAAAGCGTACACCTCGCCATTTCAAAAACAACCAACTGAAACGTTAAGGTTATATTCCCTTAAAAGATCGTACTTTTATTATAAAACAAAAAAGTTTATCTACGTTTTATTGTCGAGGTTTCATTTTTCCAATTCTAATTAGCAAATTTTAGGCAAAAAAAACCAAAAATCAATTACTGTATTTTTAGAGTTATTCTTTCATTACGACCAAAACTTTTGTGTCTGTTGAAACAGTTACGAAAATTAAATTGAGTGTTAATAATTGAAGATGCTAGAATTTCTAGAGGATTTATAACTCCTTATTTTGATGTTATTTTGTTAAACATGAACTAACATGACCGAACAAAGTGTATGAAGTGCAACGATAATCTCACTCTATTTGAAAAGTATCACACATGATTTTACTACTTAAGTAAGAACCTTAATTGTACTAAGATTTTAAAAACTTTTTGCCTTTTGGTCATGTTCCATGCAATATTTCATTAATAAATATTGTTTCTTGTTTGTAAGGCATTGCAATATTTTCTTGACTTTCTCAGACTGTAAATCTATTGTAAGTTAAATCTAAAATCGAATTACAAAGTTACAATCATTGAATTATTAAACTAAAAGGTTTTTAAGTAGTTTATACTTAAAAAACGTTGTTAATATTTTATACTTAAAGCGTTATGCAATTAGTCTCGGACAAGTTACGATACAATGTTCAATAGCGCTCGCCGCAGTGCAACGATGCCAGAAGCTTCATTAATCCTATAAATAAAGATTCTTTCACATATAAAACCATCATGCACAAAATAAGAAAACATGTTATAACAAAACAAACAACGTCCGGTCAAAAAATATTGTCCTATCCTAAATGTCCGGTCTTTATTAAAAACGGAATGGGAGGGGATCAGCACCCTCCAGCATACACAAAAGCGCATCCTTCCGGCTTAACTACCCAGGGTCTCTCACACACCTGTGAGTCCAGTCGAGTCGGACAATGATAGGTAATCTCGAGATGAAGTGATTGAGAAACATTAGCCTTTGCTCTGGGGGACGTACTCTTGAAAAGAAGACTTATCCCGATATAGCCCAGGTGCACCATAGACGCTCCTGAACACACCCTCTTAATGGCATATGCTGGACCCGTTTCAGGGCTCATCTAGCTCTCTTCAAGACACTTTTGAATCTATTCAAGTATGGTTCAGCCGACTATTTAAACGTAATGGTGAACCCCAGATATCTTACTCGATATGTGAAGACTGAGAGTGGTTGATTTCGCAAAATGAAGGAGAAAGCTGAGAGTTTTGTTTGTCATCGGGGAGCCATTAAAGACCACCACCTGCGATTTTGAGGGGTTTAGAAGAAGATTGGATGGGGATAACTGTTTTTTTAATCTTAAAAAGAAACGGCTGATGTTCGAGACCAAAGCTTTGCATCTGCGTCCAGAGAACAGGTATGTGGTATCATCAGCTTATACCACTTAATGTTATTCGCGTTTGAAAAGTTTGAAAAGTACAATGGAGGCATCAATTTATAAGATAGGAGAAAGCGTGGAGCCTTGAGGCACACATGTAATAGGGTAGAATTAACGTGCATCAGAATCGTCTTCATAGAAGAACCGCTTAATATACGGCGAAATTTCCATCCTGTTAACAATTAACGCAGGCAGCCCGAGTGACCTGATAGACGAGATAACAAAAGGAATTTAGGTATGGTCAAATGCAGAAGTAAAGTCAATAAAACCCGCAACAACAAGCTGATAGTTGTTGTTTTGGCAAAACCGATGCACTTCACCAATTGCTGAATGAACCGAGCGACTGTTTACAAACCCATGAAAACCTGGTGGGATCAAATTATACCTACATAGATGTGTGCAGATTCTACGCGCAAGTGTTTTTTTGTTGATAGAGACGAGGGAGTTTTGAATAGAAATAGGCCTTAGATCTTTAGGACCTGATATAGACTTCTTCTTTGCTAAAAATACTCTTCGGCTAATGTTTATCCCGTCTATGTCAAACGGAGTGGCTAAAAGCATTGTGATGGCGACCTCCTTTCTCTGAGTGTCTGTCAAAAGCTGACAAACCCGAGTGGAGAGTGACGCTTGGGTTTTGGAGGTAATCAAAAGTGGTTCTAGGAATTTAGGAATTCCTACAAATTTAAGAATTTGCAAGAAATAAGTCTAGACTTAATTCTTGCAGATATTCTACAACATTTCCTACATTTCCTACAACATTTTCTGCATTTCGTTCAACATTTCCTACGGCATTTCCTACACATTTCCTAAAACAGTTGATAATGATCCATTATTGTTAAATAATTATTGGAGCTGGATCAAAGAAAATTGGATTTTTTTTTGATATTTCGCAAACTTCGGTTACCAGAAGTTAAACTTCAAAAAAGGTTTTTGAAGACTTTTTGGGACACGTCATATATTCGTCTTATCAAATATATTATATTTGTCTAAATAACGTACATGTAACATTTATTCGATTATAAATTTTTTTAATATAAATAAAATTTCATTTAGCTATCTTTGTTGTATTCTCCAACCTCTATCTACAATATAGTAGCTCTCTCTATCTGCTGTGGTCATTGGCGGATATTGATTATAGTTATAATTTAACTTTGACGAAATGCATTGTAATAATATTAATATGATTATATTAATAATGATCTAATGGTTGTACAAAAATATATAAAACATTGTAATTTTCTAAAGATGCTAACAGAATAAGCGAGATATCAAAAAAACCTCTTTTCTTTGATCCAGCTCCAATAATTATTTCCTAAATCATTTCCTACAACACTTCCTACAAGAGAGAAGAGTCGGATAGCTGCCTGGAATACGGCCATTCTGATTGTATCTAAATGGAACGTCCTCCTCAGCAACGTGTCTTCCTCTAATCGCCAACGAAGCAGGTAGTACAAGGTGGACAAATGTTGGCGCGACTGCACAATACAGAAGGGCTTTAACAGCCATTTCAAATGTAGCAGTAGTATATCGAGGACAGAATTTGATTTTGTTCAATGAAAGGTGGGTATGGTAGTTTATTAATAAGATATTCGTTCCTAGGTTTGCGTATTGTTGCATAAATCCAAAGATCAGTTCTGTCGTTGAAGTCATCAAGTAGTATGTCATAGCCGCTACCTAATATACGATCCAGGAGGTCACTGTTCTTGTGAATATCTCCCAGTCTAATATAGATATTGGCTATGTTGATACATTTTACTGTTCTTCCAGAGTATTATCGATAAACAAGACAGGGCTAGACAAGAATAGTTTAGTAACATGGAAGATCTTAAATGGCTCTTACTAGTGTTAGAAGACTGAAATGAAGAGGAGTGAGTGGGGACCGGATTGGCATAGTCTCATGAAGAACTATAGCATTTGCATCTCGACCAAATATAAAACTAATGGCAGAAGCATATCCCGAGTTCCGCTGAACGATGTCCCGCGAGAACGGTTCGTGATTACTTCTCATGCATTGATGCTATTAAGAGGGGCAACTGATCTCTCTAATTGGTCCCATAGAATAGAAGGTTGCCCTTCGTCCCTCCGGCCCAAGCGAAGCGCTACTTACCCCTCCTATGCCAGAGGCTATAATACCATCACGTGTCGCAGTATCGATTGCCCATTTCTTGCCTTTCTTCAAGAAGCGGAGAAAATTGGTGCTGTTGAACGATGTCGATCCCCTGTTGGAGATGATGACATAAAGAATGGGCACTAAAGACGGTTGTATTACTGCATATACTAGCTGGGCGATTACATCTTCCATTATCTTTGGGAACTCCTGGTCTTTTTAGTTAATGGCATTCAAAATATCTTCCATGCTTTGTTCGGACAAGAAACGTTATTAAATTTGTTAAACAAGGGTGTATTAAGATTCTTACGAGTAATTAAGTGCTTATTCGCGTACTCTTTAAAATACAGTTATGTTCTGGAACAGGCGGGGTGTTGATAGCCGCAGTTAGAGCAGTTTAGTGTGTTTTCACATGTTTCAGAGCTGTGGTCTTTGTCGCTAGATTCGCAAATACCACAATCTTCACTTCTGCAGTAGCCTAAGCCCCAATGCCACCAGCAATGGCAGAGGTTGCAATAGGGATAGGTAATGTCATCGCTACTAATGCGGACAAAGATTAAGTTACATCCCAGTAAGGGATTGCATGCAGAGTTAGCTAATATGTTTGCATTTCTTCCGTGGTATTGGCAAACTCAATAAGCAGGGGGTGTTCCCCTTGCCTTTGATGAATCGAAACTTAGATATTTTTTCTATTGCTTTCTAAGTACATCTAGACCTTCCTGATCAAGGTCTGTAATTATATTAGATATTTTAACTGATGCCATGATTGGCTTGAAAGAATGGGTTCCTTTGTGAATTTGCGTAAGCGTTAGCAATATCAGATTATCACAAAAAAAATTCTATACGTATTGTCTATACGACTGGCCGAGTTAAGAATAACTCTATTTGAATAATTTGTTATATTATAATGTAATATTAATTATAATGTAATATTATATTATAATATATTATATTATATTATATAATATATGGTATTGCACTCGTCATTTAGGAATTACTAGTAGAAATACCAATCAGCAAGGTCTGTATAACACCAAAGGTTCAGTACTACATATAAAGAGGTGATATATACTTATATTAGAGATTCATAGAATTTACTGTAGCAGATAATCTTGGTAATGATTATTAGAGAATAGTTTAAAACGGCAGATGACATGTTCCCTATATTTGCGATCGTTATTCGTTGACAACCGTAGCCTGAACAAACTTGAAGATGGTATTAGACGACAGACGTCATCACGTCCTACAGTTTACTGTCCACATAGCAGGTGTCTAGCATCCATCTTCAAACGAAGACCCTTATCTCAGCAAAAGTTAGGTCTCGTATATTAGATAAAATGTTAAGATTGTGATGGTACATACGTGGGTCAGACTAAACGACTATTACAACTTAGAATTAAGGAACATCGTAATGCTCTAAGGAAAGGGGACATGTCATCTGCCGTTTTAAACCATTATCTCATGAAAGGACACAATATTGAACTCGATGATATCAAAATTCTTGCAAAATAATCAAATTATTATAGACGCTTAATTTTTGAGTCTATACACATCAACGGCAGTGGTGAAAGGATACATGGAAACAAATCAAATTATAATTTAAAAATTCCTATTGATACCATGGACTAAGAAAACATCGCCATAATTCTTCCGCACTTATGGGATATAAGGCGATTTGTGTTTTGAAAACTTTTAACTTGAAAAGGGTCACAGTGATTGACCGAAACGTTGTTACAATTTACATTAACACATTTTTCTCGTGTAGATAATTAATAATGCCTAAATACAGATTACATGGCACACAAATGTAATTATAACAGAATTGTTATGTTTTGTTTATTTTATAATTATATTAATACATTGACTCAGTTAGCTGATTTGATTAGTAATTTACATAATTTTATGATAATTTGATTTCAAAACTCGTGTCTCTAATTGTCTCTATTCTAATGCTAAGATATCGAGATTATATGAAATAATAAATATTATATATATTTGGATAAATATAGACAAAATCCACCACAAAGAAATAAAAATTCTTTTCAATATTGTGAAAAACTATTGCCAACTATTTCAGGAATATCTAGAAGAATAATCTAATGCTTAACACTTTATAATGTAAAAGATTCAAAATCATTATGAGCATTCAATTTTGTTTGTATTGCTTGAATATCAATTGCTTATTAGATTGTTCGATTTCGCCAATTACTTTCGGATGCAATGATTTCTACAATGTTGAAGTTGATATGGCTAACTTCTATATTGCTAAAGTTAATTAATGGTGAAAGAATAGACAGATTTTTTTACGCTTCAAATAATTTTGAATTTAAATGTCTAAATATCGCTATTATTAAACCGAATTATTTTAAATGACAAGTGGTGAGGGCCTGGTTCGCCGAGGACAATTCTAAATCATAAATAAAAATGTTCATATTGTATTTATATTATGAAATAAGTATGCGATTTAATATTATTAATATATTTATTTATATTATAAATAGTAATAAATAATATTATAATAATCTAATTATCTGAACTTTTGTATTTTGCTAGTTTTATGTTTACTCTATGGCTCGTATCTGCAATAATTTCGAAATCATTTTATTGTACTTATATATTATATATTAATAAATATAGAAATATATTCTATTATTTAAATAGTCACATCATTGAAATACAAAAATCTAAAATCGTGCAAAACCTAAACCGCATAATATTAATTTACAACTAAAATATCTTTTTCAGAAAACAAGCATGAATGTAGTATTCAAATTGTGGCCAGACTATGGAGGTAAATAACCTCTTAAACATTTGACAGCATAAACTGACGAATGCGCTTTTTATACAATATTATGCCCGAGTAGCTTTAACTATGGTGAAGTCAGTGTTTAACTTTGTTTTCAAGGATAGATGGGCAATAATACTTAAATCTTTATGTTGAGACACTTCCTTTAAGACAATGTCTCCAATATAGTATCTAAGAGTTACAGATAAGGGACCTAATTGCATAAGGACACATTTTTCAGCAATTAACCGTAATACAGGCAGTGTGTTGGACAGAGTGATCTGACACTCTTGGACAGAGGGTTCAGATTATTTTGTAAACATACTTGATCAGCAGAACTTCTAATAATCGACCAAATCTTTAGATTGTCTGCAAAAGCAAGATAAGAGCATGATAAGCGGAGTAGCAAATCATTAATAGAACATATATAGAGCAGTGAACCAAGGACTGTTGCTTGCGGTACTGTAGAATTAACATTCACAGAATCAGAAAGCACACCTCCTTCACAAGCTCTGAACTATCTATTCGATATAAATTGCCTGATACAATAATAAATATATGAATGGAGTTCATAGTGACACAGTAAGGAGACTATGCCGTCATGTGGCACCCTATTAAAGGCTTTCGAAAAATTAAGAAAAACTGTAGGAACCTGGTCCTAGCACTCAGAGCATCTGTCCATTTTTCTGTGCCTAGAGTGAAGTCAGTGTTGAACTGTGTTTCAAAGATTGATGGACATTAATACCTGAATCTTTATGTCGATACACTTCTTTTAAGCAATGCCTCCAATAAAGTACACGAGAGTTTCAGAAATATAATTTTCTTATAATTACAAAATATTAAATATTATACCCCTTGGAGTTGACAGATTAATGTCTGTTTTGCTAAGAATTTTGCGTTCATAAAAAATCGATGAAGTCGTAACGAAACTGCTCAAATTGGCAAAGCACAATGCCTACCTTATCCTTTGGAATCGCCTAACCATCCGAGAGGTTAAATTCCTCCTTCGATGCGCCCCGTGTTTCCAAAGCGAAGCTCGAATTTCCTTCAACAAAAATATCTACCGCACAATGTCCGCAATTCTCAATGTAAATCTGTTCGAATCAGCCTGGCGTCAAACATCACTACCAGTTCAACTGGGAGGCTTCGCTTTTCTTTCCGCGAAGGAGCTCTCAATCCCAGTTTTATGCTAATCAGCTTCGTGCACGAGTAGGCTTATATTACGTATTCTGCCTCAACACGTCTTGCACCACTCTGGAATCAAGAACCCATACTATCAGTCCGCATCAGATAACTAGAGCGCCAAACTAGCCTTGCCTAATGGATACAACAATTCAAAAACATTGGTCAGGCCATTGGTTTGAGTTCGAATTCCAAAAGCTCTTGTCGTCCTTTGCAGAAACACATGGACTCGATTTCTCAATGACTATTTCCAGGCATAACCGACACCGTGATCTAGACGCGCTAATTCGAAGGCTCTAACCACAGCTTGCAATCCGTTCCGCCTTGAACAAATTGTATTGTGCAGAGACGATAGAAAAAGACCCGACGGCGCTTCGATCTTCCCATTAGATAAGGGTTACCTTCTTGTATGGGATTTTACCTGCCGAATACATTAGCGATGAGCAATCTGCCTTTTGCAGATTGCTCATTCTTCGCAAGGAAGCACCACCGCTTTCTTGCAAAGAATCAGGAGAATGTTGATTTCGGCAACAAATGATCCTCGAGCCGCTACGCATTTCTCACTACGCCTAAGTTGTGCGTTGCAGGAGGAAAACGTAGCATACACGCTGGAATCATCGCATGACCGGCGTATTCCTTCCTTTTAGTTAAACTAGTTTTCTCGTAAATACATTTTACATTGAGGAGGACGTAAGAAGAGGGCTACGACCGACACCAACTGTGCTCATCTACAACTACAGTGCTCGACACACGACTGCAGCGTCTGGACTACAATCGCATGCGACAACAGTAAGTCTAAAGAAGACTTCCTATGCGAATTTTGTGCCAACAAACTCATATGCGACCTATTCTATAAGAACATATCAACCTCAAACGTGTCCACTCAAACCACCCCCGTTGTTTCTGATATCCTTTGTCAACCCACTGATCCTGTCACCACATGCACTTCTAATCCCATGTCTTCACTTCCCGACACCCCCGTATCTTCTCTTCTGTGTCGTTTCTCAATAACCTACATCCCTTAATCAAAATCATCTCCACCCACCTCCACAATCCTTCCACTCAAAACCTTTCTTCACATCGCTCACCACCCTCTATATTATCTAAATCCTCTTTGTCTCCACAACGAGGATTTAGTTTTTTATCACTCCTTTCATCTCTTTATCTCCACAACCACGTCTCGACCACGATGTTTCCGCATTCAAATCCATCATCTCGTCTCTTGTTCTTGCGGGTAAACCATCCTTTTTCAACAACATCTCTCCTGTCGAATTCATCAGCCTAAATAAATCTTCCCAATCTAATCCTTCCCAGCCCCCTCTCCTAAAAATTGTTTTCAAGCATAGCTCTCACGCGTCTTCTGTCCTCTTCCAACGATTCAAACTAATGTCCTCTTCAGCCACTCGCATTTTCACCGATAGCATCCACTCCGAAATCGCTCAACTCTCATTGGCCCGCATCAAAAAACGCCGTCGCGAGGAAAACGGCCAAACATATCTCTCCATCCGAAACATCGACGATAATTTTCAAGTTGTCCACACCCTCCCAAAAATTCGATGGCGCTTCATCTCCCCTATGTATCTTCTCCACTAGCTCTTATCACCACCACACGGTTTCCGCCTCGGCCTCTTCAACACAAGATCTATTCTCAATAAATCCGATCTCATCCTCAACCTATTCACCAAGCAATCCATCGATGTCTTCTGCTTCACCGAATCCTGGCACTCCGATTCTGACGACCTCTCCATCCGCCGTTTGCTCTCTGCCGGTTGCTCACTAGTTGGATCCGCTCGTCCCCTCAGCAAATCACCTTCCAAATTCTCTAATCATGGCGGTATTGTCGCATTCGCCCGTCACCCCGCGTCTATTCGCAAAATCACTTCCCATTTCAGTCATTGCTCTTTTGAACTACTCACTTGTCGTTCTTCCAACCCGATCACTCTAGATCTCGCCATTGTATACTGTCCTGGTTCATCAGCTCCTACCTCCTTATTTTTTACCGAACTCGCTGACCTTCTGTTCAACTGTTTTTTGTCCTCAATCCCTTCAATGATTCTTCCCGACATCAACATCCGCGTCGACCGCTCCTCTTCCACCGAGTCCATCTACATCAACATTCTATCCAACTATAACTACAAACCAATCTCCACTGCCCCCACATATATCTTTGGTAAGGCACCCAGTCTCCACATACCACACCCACTCTCACACCCAGTCTCCATCATATCCCACTCTGCCCCGCATAGTCTCATCATCCCGGTACTCTTTTATCTTCTTTCTATCTCACCTTCCGAAGTCTCATCTGTTCTCATGTCCTTGCCCAGCAAAACATCACCTGCTGATCCCCTGCCTACCCCCATACTAAAATCCATATGCTCATCGATATCCCATTTCCTCATCACCTTGTGTAACTCGTCCATCCGCAGTCGTATCTTTCCTTCAAACTGGAAATCCGCAATCGTTCGTCCCATCCTTAAGAAACAATCGCTCGACCCCTCCCTTCCTTCTATCTATCGCCCCATTTCACTACAACCTACTCTTTCTAAGCTCTTAGAACGCCTCATCTTAATACAAATCAACGCTTATCTCTCCTCATGCAATCTGTACCCTCCTTTCCAATCCGCTTTCCGCTCTAATCACTTGACAGAAATCGCATGCATAAAAGTGTACAACGACTTACTCATACCTCGAGACAAGGCTCTATATAGTGTTCTCATCTCCCTCGAACTCTCCTCCGCATTCGACATTGTCGACCACTCCGTCCTCCTTTCTCGCCTTCGTTATGATTGCGGCTTTTCTTCCTCCTCCGTAGCATGGTTCGCCTCATATCTATCCTACCGTTCCTTTCAAGTCTGTTCAAATCATCAGCAACTCTTCTCATCCCTATTTTCTGCGGGGTCCCACAAGGTTCAGTCCTAGGACCTCTGCTTCTCTCTTCTACTCGGCGATCTCTCTCCAGTTATCAAACCTTACTCCTTTAACGTAATGCAATACGCCAATGACATCCTCATCTATGCTCATGCAAACGCACATCGCATACACGATATCGGCATTTCTGCCTCCAACTGTCTTTCTTCTATCTACAAACGTCTCTACGATCTCCATCTCGTTCTAAGCATAGACAAGTGTAAAATAATGTGGATTCTCCCCCATCAACCTAACATACCCCCCTCCCCCAGTCTCTTTTGCATCATCAATCATCCCCGTAGGTCACAATTTCACTTTCTTAGCATTCCATTTCGATGATCACCTTTCCCTTAAACACTTCGTCCGCGACAAGGTCCGCTCGTCTAACTTAATTCTTAGTGACATAAACCGTATCCGCCCCCTTATCGACTTTCGTTCCTGTATGTTTCTTCTTTCATCCTTTATTTTCCCTAAGATCGATTACTGCCTCAGTCTTCGCTAATTCTCCAAAATCCATCATCCTACCCCTACAACGCATTATTAACTCCGCCGTTCCAGTGCTCCTACGTCTCAGTCGCTTTGACCACACATCAACATATCTTGATCAACTCTTCTGGGCTACAATCCGCATACAACTCCGCCTTCTTCTCGTAGCTGTTTGTCTCATCGTTGTCGGCCCCCCATCGTTCATCAACCTCCATTTTTTAGACGACACTCGTCTTACCTCTCTCTATAACTGCGTTCCCGTCCTTCCATCTTACTCCACGTTCCCAATTACTCCAACAACTATGGTCTTCGATCCTTCCTCGCCGCCGCCTCACTCACCTGGAATCAAATCCCTTTCGACGTCCGCCGCGCTCCCTCCTTTATCACATTCAAACACCTCCTCCGTTCACACCTTCTCGACACATGATTTACATTTTTGTTTTGTTGTGGTCATGTAAGTGTGCGCTAGCACGCATTTGCCACGTTAAAATAAATCTTTTTATATTTATTTTTCATACGATAAAGAAGGTATAGATCTAGATATAAACATTTAATTAACATCAATTAAAACTACCTTTAATCTATATCGTAAATATTACATATTTACATTTACAATAAAAATATTTTCGCATAAAAACTCATGCATACTATATAATATTAAATATAATAAATTAAATAATGAAATTTTAAGATTTGCAGCAATATTTATGCATACCATAATATTATATAGCATAAAATATAATACATTAAATAATGAAATTTTAAGAATTGCAACAATGTGTAATGATATTGGCTGCAAAATCATTTAAATAATTTAATAGATGCATATTTTAAACTAGGTTACTATAAAAATAACATCAAGCAGAAAATAGTAAAATATATAAATCAACACCAGAATAATAATAAAAATAAATTTAAAATCTTAAGCGAAAATCATTAGCGGATATTATGATAATTAAATTTTGAATATAATTAAACGATAATCTTTCGTTTAATACGCGCTATTTTTTAAAAATAGCGCGTATTTTTGTTTTCTAAAATGTTTTATTTATACCATATGTTTAGATATGGTATAGATATGTCTTGTGTAGGTAATTGATTATACCTAAACATATTATTAGATGCACACGAATGTAATTTTAACAGAATTTTATTCATATTTTTGTATTAATTTTTTCAAATTGTACACCTAATTATTTATTTAAATAACGATTTATGCAAGTCATCAATATAAGTGTTTTTTATTTTTACTTTTGAATATACAAAATATATTCGTTATTTATAAAATTTCAAAAACTTTTAATAAAATAAATGATTACCTCAAAATAGTATTACTTTTTAACATTTAGCATTTATTTTTTACATTAAAGAATTCTTTTATTTTTTACATTAAATTGTTAATTTAATGTTTTTCACATCAAATTAACATCAATTAAAACTACTTTTAAAAGTAGGGACATCTATGTTTAGACAAGTAAAATGTGTTCCAACGAGTGGTAATAGTAGCCTAATTATAGATGGCTTATTTTTTAAGCTTTATTGAATATGAATTTGTTCATAACTGTTTAAAAAATTAATCTAAACTATATAAATATATAAAATATGTTTCGATACATTGATGATATATGTGTATTTAATTCTAATAATTTTTATTCAATTAGTGGACAAATTTAAAAAGTTAGCCTCATTCTTTATAAAACTAATATTGATGATAAAGAAGGTGTATATCTAGATATGAACATTAAATTAACATTAACTAAAACTACTATTAATTTATATCTTAAAAATGACATATTAAAATTTACAAAAAACATATTTTTGCATGAGCATTCATGCATACCATATAATATAAAATATAATACATTAAATAATGAAATTTTAAGAATTGCAACAATATGTAATGATATTGGCTTTCTTCAAAATCATTTAAATAATTTAATGGATACATATTTACATATTAAAAATAAGACGAAGTTAGTACAGAATTCTGGAGTACGCCAGCTATGATACAGACAAATTGGACGAAGCCAAATTATACCAAGAGAAGATTATTAAGATTATTAATGCATGGCTACCACAATAAAATTTGTTGTTGGGGACTGAATATCATGAAATTCCAACTAATTGCATATGTAAATATTGCAAGTGTTTATGAAATAGCCTTATGCATGTATTAAGTTGTTATTATTTGTCGGCAAAATGATTGATGTTTCTAGATGCTTTACAAGTTTGAAATGTTATGTATCTTTTTTCTTTTGCTCGTTCTTTTTTTACGTTCTTTATTTTCGGATTAATTTGAGACTTATGGCTTGGGTATATTATTCCTAAGAACCTAAAGTGTTAAACATGTTTTTATATCTTTCTTATAATATTTTCAATGTTGAATGTATTTCTGCCAACACTGCAAGGTGGCAGTGCAGACGTGATAATTGAAAAAATCTCAGAATATAAAATATAATACATTAAATAATGAAATTTTAAGAATTGCAACAATTTGTAACGATATTGTATTTCTTCAAAATCGTTGAAATAATTTAATAGATGCATATTTTAAACTAGGTTGCTATAACAATACCATCAAACAAAAAATAGTAAAATATATAAATCAACACAATATTATAAAAATTAAACTATTAAGCGAAACATTTTTATGGATGGATAACAAATAATATATTTTGTATTAGAATATAATACTAGATAATCAAATGTCAACATAGGAAATACCTCATATGCACGTTTTTGACCCCGCTGCTATATTAAGTCGAGAAACAGAGACTGAAACCTGATAGCATAGAAGTTCCTCATGATGACCTATAATCCTAATTCTGATACAACGTGTTATTTATTAGTAAATTCATAAAAATTGACTTTTATTTTAAATATCAATTTTTTATTTTACTTAAAAAGGAATTGAGCAGAAAATAGTAAAAAATAAAAATAAAAGAATAATTTATTAAGTTGGATAGTTAGATATTAAGTTATTAAGTTAAAGAAATAAAAAATTACAAATAAAATCAAACATCAATTTTTACGGATGGATAGTAAATAATATTTAAAATGGAAGCATATTTTCGCATGATAATTCTTAGGCATACCGTATAATATTTAATTTAATACATTAAATAAAGAAATTTCAAGAATTGCCATAATATGTAATGATATTTTGGCTTTCTTCAAGATCATTTAATTTCATTTCTTCATGCATACCATATGATATAAAATATAATACATTAAATAATGAAATTTTAAGAATTGCAACAATATGTAATGATATTGGCTTTCTTCGAAATTTTATTAAAATTTTTATTAAATTTTTATTAAAATTTAATTTTATTAAATTAAAGCTATTTTAATTGAATAAAATAGTTGTCAATTAATTTTGTCAAGATTAAATATGTTATCCATATGGCTTATTCAACTTTAAGCTTAAGTTAAGTGTTGAACTTAAATCCAGAATTGATGACTTGTAGATCGAAGTAAAAAAAGTATTGGAGTAAAAAAATTAAAATCTCGGCAGAATGTAAAATGAAAAATAATTATTTTATCTCAGCTTCTAAATTTCTCTTCTCTGGATTTGGTAATACACAAAATGTTTTTTTGTAATACCCGTCTATCGTTTTATTTAATAAAATATCAAATAAAATATTTGCTTAATATTAAAATTTTACAAATTTTAATAATAAAAGTTGTTTTTTTATGTTTAACAAAAAATATATTTTAAAAACATTATAATACATTAATAAAACATTATAAAAACATAATAAAAACATTATCATACATTAATAAAAACATTATATATTAAAACATATTAATAATTAATAACATTAAAACATATTAATAATTTATATTAATTTATTTTATTTTAATAATAAATTAAATTTATTTCGAAGATAAATTTGTATTTTATTTGCTTAAATATATATTTTGTTAAACATAAAGTTAATATATAAAGTTGGTAATACACCCAATGTACACAATACCGTTTATCATATTATAATCAGATGGTCTGCTTTGTTGAACACATAAACAGTCAACAACGTTTGTGTTTTCTGATTGTACATTAAAAATACAACAGTCCGTGCTGTTACCATCTTGGAAAGGTCATCATATTCAGGGAGCACCAGTGGTGCTAACCATTGTGTTCACGGCACATGATTGAAGCAATGAATAAGGAGTTCGTTATTTTTTAATCGATTTGAATATGTTTGAACAAATTGAGTATAAAAAGTTTTACAATTTATATCTCTATACTATAAATTGATATAATAA
>WNNJ02002950.1:0-113037 GCA_012934845.2 Pomphorhynchus laevis | reverse complement strand
ATATATATTTATATCTATATATTATATATTTTTATATTAATAGCATAAACATATTCCAAACGTTGATTGCTCACCATAATTTCGGCTCTCTGTAGGAGAGCCGAAATTAAAAAAAAAACTTAATTTCATCGCTGAATGCAGAGTTAGACTTAGTATGTCAATGAATATCTGTCATAAAAACATAGTCTTTGATAAGTTTATTTCTTATATTTGAAACTAAGGTAAGGATAATATATAGCTATAATTTAATAGATGTGCTATTTTATTAAATGTGTTAAAAAGTGTTAAATTTGTTAAAAATATTAAATTGTTAAAATATTAAATATTAAATCGGTTGCAGATATAATTTTCGCTAAAGATTTTAATATTCTTATAAATTGTTTTGATTATTAAAAGGTTTTAAAATGAAATTTAATGTTTTTAAGGCTATTAAGCATCTAAAAACCGTCAAATATTTAAAAAGCTTGATAAGGCATATATTCTTTACGCATAATTTATTTAGTATATTAGAATGCTAAGGTTATCTTGTTTTTACAGCAGATCGAATATTTTTAGGCTATGCTTTCACATAGCCTTTTGGCTAGGGCAAATAAGCAATATTTATATTTCGATTCGTAGAATGTGTAAACTCTGACCAGTGATATTAATAGCTATAATGCACTCTCTCTGCATGCACTCTCTCTTGACTTCTCTGTAAGCACACGTCAAAGTCACAAGGTCGCGTTGTCGAAAGACGTAGGGGCACCGGATGATGAAGCGGATTCACTCTTAATTAATAGCTATAATTGTTATCTAATTAGTTATATAATTATAGCTGACTTAGAGATCATTATATTGTTGGAAACATTCCACTTTTGAAACATTAACCGATAATTTCTACTTTATTGAAAGTCATACCTATATGTAACCATGATGTCAACCAAATTGATGGTTTTCTGATGGATATTAGAGATTTCTAAATTGTGTTCCAATGACTAAGTGTTCTTACACCACCATTTATAGTACAGAGTTGCATTTACAGCAACATTTTCATCAGCGGAGATTATAGATTTTATCCTTCTTGTCTTATCTGTTACTTGGAAAACCATTATATGGTGACTTCATTGCCAGTTTCGACTGCCAACTCAGTCAAATTTTAATTGTTAACGTCTATCAGTTTTACAATGTACGTTTATTCTGATCCAACTATGTTTTATAAACATACAGCATCATATATATGAGATTCGATATTTTCAAGAACGTCGTGTGCGCACGCATCAGATGATTTAGAGCTCGATCCTTAAACATCAACCATTTGAGATCAATTTTGAATTAATTAAATCATTTTAGCATGCCAAAATAGTGATAATTATTGATTACTCAATAATTATTGGCCTCTGATATTGGTTAGAGACCAATGGTTATTGATTCACGATGGTTATTGATTAATAATTATTACAAATAGAATGTATGAATTATGAATATTATAAGATATATTTATATTCATAATTGGCTAAAATTATCATATTGTAATAAAAAATTGTGAACAAAAGTTAAATAACTGGTTAAAAGTTAAATAGCTTTACACAGTGGAACATTATATGTTGTGCCTTTAAGGGTAGTCGACAGTTTGATATATGTTGAATGTCACTCAATCTCGAACAAGTTTAGACACCTTGAAAGTGCATTCGTTTGGGACTATTCCGAGAATTCGTTTCAAAATAAATCAATCCCTAACATTCGTGTACGCAAGCCTCTAAAGAATTTATCTATCCAACGAGATAAGGCTATTTTAGTTGCCAACATTGCTGAGTCATCGGCCGTAAATAATCAGCACCGATTAAATGATGACCTGGATAATATTATGTATATTTAGGTATCTGTTATCGAACTGTGATTCATCGATTTTAAATAGCTTAAAGGTGATTTCTATCTTCAGGTTAGGTAAATTAGAGAACTCTAACAATGTCAAAACGCGCTTACTCAAAACAGTTTGAAGCGATTAAGATCATGTAGGTACCATCTTTAGGAAGTCGTCTAAATTAAAGGGTACTAGCATAAGATTACAAAGGGACCTTGATTTATCAGACAGGTACTGAATGAAGTTAGCTAGGGTTGAACTTATAAACACAACTGAAAATGGTGAAAACAACCTTGCTATCCAAAATTTTCAGGTAGTGGGACATCGTCATCGTGCCCTCTAGAGATAAATGCTTTTAGAAAATGTCATTTAGAAGATAATCGACCTTCCAGGCTGCGTCGCACCCATCAATCAGAATGCCTTGTAGAAATTCATTGTAATGATTTTAAAGCAGTGAAAGATCCGTCAAGTAATATAATACAGGACTTTATTACAGTACTCTATTAGAGTACTTTATTCTAACGGACAGAGTATTATTTTAAAAATGTCGGAAATTTTTCAAACCGTTGACGAGAGCAAGGCTAGTGTTTTAGCATTTAGTGAGCATGGCTTCATCCAAACACCAGCGGCAATGAAATATATATACCTGGTTATACGTTGGGTCGTTGTGATTGCAATAACGTTAAATGCGGTCGTGTCATTCTGTTTGCCATATATAGCATAATTGTAACCGTACTACATTGTGATAATTTAGAAATGGCTTATCAGTCTATATAATGCCGCATTGATAGCGATAATTCTTCCTTTATCACTGAGTTGGTATACAGAAGTCCTTTGGCATTCACGAAAATTCTTTGGAGTGGCATATCGAGGTTTTCACTATATAAAAACCTGATCTTGTTTGGCGATTTTAACATGCCTTACGTTAATTGGTAGACGTACACATGTTTAATTGGACGCGATTGTAAATCTAAGGATCTACTAGACTTTATAAATGGACATCACTATTTTTAATATGTGGATCAATGCTCTCGTTTTAGAGGGACATCAAGAGGTCGTATCGACTTATGTTTGTCGAATACTGAGCGAATCATTAACATACGATATTTTACGGCGTTAGAAAATAGTGATCAATGCAGCATGCTAATTAAGTTTCCATTCACCTTGTCAACTTTCAATTGCAATAAAAATAGTTTCAACATTTTCGAAGCCGATTATGATAAAATGTCTAGTCATCTTGATCACGTTGTTTGGTGAGATCCTTTTACAGTGGGATTGGAGAGTGCTTGAGCTCATTTCCAGGATACGCCTATGTTGTTACTTGATAGGTATGCGCCTTTATGCACCTCAAACGATAGTAAAAGCTATAAACTTTAGTTTGACGATTAATTGAAGAAACAGCTTAAAAAATGCAAAAATCTTTACAACCAATACTGTTTATCTTATGACAATAATAGGCCATATCGTGATGCAAGAAATAAATTTACTTAGCTAAAAAGATTAAATAAATATAAGTTCGAAGAGTATCTTGCTCAAAAAATCACACTTTAACCAAGTGATCACTGCAGCAGGCTAATTAAGTTTCTATTCACATTGTCAACTTTCAATTGCAATAAAAAGAGTTTCAACATTTTTAAAGCCGATTATGATAAACAAACAGCGGCTCACGCATCTCAATACGAAATCACTATCATCACTCCGACGCTCTAACGACCTTGTCCGTGTATGGCAGGCAATGAAATACCACGATGATCCTAAATGGAAGCTATTTACTAGTCGTAATAATTCAAGATTATGCGGCCATCAATTGATGCTGCAATGTAAACCACGGAGAAAGAGAAGAAATGCTTGAATTTCGCAGCTAGAATTATTCCTGTTTGGAATGGTTAGCCTGCTGAAATGGTAAAAGCGGAGAGCAAACAAGTCGTTACTTTGGGTTTTTGTTCTTTTTCATTTACCTTCATCATTACTGATTTCACGATTTACTGTCTTTTTTGTTTTTCTTTTCCCTCATTTTTCTCTTTAATTTGTAATTTGTGAATGTGTCTGTATAAGCTTTGCTCGTTGATATTTTTAATAAAAATATTTTTTTTTCAAAAAAGTACAAGAAATGATTCCTGCAAATGGGCATGCAATTTACGAAACTATAATTATTGCTTAGATGTAATTAAATTTTTGAATATTTATTATCTTCTTGATCTTGCTGCCACGAGGCATGGGGACACAGAACGTGGAATCTCAAAGCCAATGTAATGTTTTATTTTGACGACTATATCGGCATATGCCGTGACAGATTGACAGTTTTCATTACTGATTTCACGATTTACTGTTTTTGGTTACTAATTTCATTACCAATTTCAGGATTTACTGCCTTTTGATGTTTTCTTTTCCTCATTTTTCTTTTTAATTTTTAATTTATGAGTGTCTATATAAGCTGTGCTCGTTGACATTCTAGTTATAATAATAAATAAAATAAAAAATTATTTTACATTTAAAATAAAACAAAATTAAAAGGATATGACACTACGCCGTTTTGTATTTTGCCAGCTTGTGGAATTTCTGCAAAGTAGTACTATAATAAGATTTTAAGAGACCCTGCTCTAAACACGATGAAACATCGATCGATGTGACTGTGTAGATTAATGGTTGTCGATGTGGGAGAAAAATATGGTCGATGCAAGCAAATGCTTAAATTTTAGATCCGTAAAAGAAAATGTGCATTTGATTATGAAGAAAGTTACAAATTGATTGAGCATGCATATTAAAATCAGAACTTTGTCAGTATTCCCAACTCAAACTAGGCGATTATTTTAGTTATCTTTTCAAATCAACTTAAGATTTTAAGTTAAATTTTTATATTTTAAGTTAAACTTTATATTCTACACCTTCCAAACACACTTCTTCAGGTGCGGTGGACCTTTTGAATGAAGAGTTTACACTCTCTGATAAAACCTCATCATTAGAACGATTTAACCATCGAAAAGCAGTCGAATCTGTTTAATTATCTGGTAATAATATGAAAACCACGTTCAACAATACTGTCGAATTGTGTTTGAAATTGTTTAATTGAATTCGTATAAGTTCATTATTTCCTTCATTATAAAAACATTTATGCTGAATATCTTGTAGACCAAAACTAGCGAACCACGTCAAGGCTATTTGAATCTATGTTATCGTATTATTATTAAATTTATTTTGATGATATCATATCAACAGAGCAACATGGTTTGACGGATCTCCAATTGAAATCGTGACAATTTACTTATTTGGGAGTAACGTTCACATCCCTTTGAATTTTCTCAAGTCATACTGAAAGTTATAACACTCTTGCATATTGTGTTGCTTCTAATTTGTAACGTATTGAGCACAATGTGGGGGATTCCAAAGTCAAATAGACTTTTCTGAATAGGTACTTCTTATTATATAATCGGTACTTCGGATAAGTTAAACTGTTAAATGAAGACTAGCTGTCTTCGCAAATAATTGTAGTATAATCGTTATCATTTATAGCAGAGCAGACTTTTTATTTATCAGCAGAGCAGACTACAGAATTTCGACAAATGTAATCTTCAGCTATCCGGATTTAATTCGAGTAGATTCAAAAGTTAAACTTAGCAGGCAATATTC
This sequence comes from Pomphorhynchus laevis, assembly GCA_012934845.2. Lineage (NCBI taxonomy): Eukaryota > Metazoa > Acanthocephala > Palaeacanthocephala > Echinorhynchida > Pomphorhynchidae > Pomphorhynchus > Pomphorhynchus laevis. Next base: position 107,570 of record WNNJ02002950.1, on the reverse strand, counting down.
TTGTTATTCGATGAATATCATTCTAAATTTTATATTATCCACGGAACACTTTTTGCATAGTTACATTTTGGATTGAACCATACGGTAAATAGCTACACGCGCGAGCATGCTGCATATATCTGGAAAATCTATCTTTTCTGCAATTGAACGCAGTTATTTACTGATGTTGAATTTCTATAATCATAAAACCTGAATTTATATTGTAAAAATTGTTAATTTGTGCTCAGCAAACTTACTGACAGCGAAATTGAATAATAATTTCAGATAATTATTAATTTCGAATAAATTATTAATAAATAGATAATAATTTATTTATAAATAAATTATATTTTTTTAATTACTGTTTATCAATTATATATCAATTTTTACAATCATTAATACATAACCATAATATAGTAATTAGCAATAAGGTAATAATATAAATAATGATGTATACAGTATAAGGGCAAGTCAGAAAGTTGGATCACAAGAAATGGAAACTGAATAAGCACAGCATAAAGAGAAAACGTAAAAAACAATCAAAGATAAATGTTGCAATGGTCTCTTTGGGAATAAGACATATCGGTCAATGCTATTCATATGTGTATATAGTCATTATTATAATAATCGAAGGAAGCCCTCCCTCATCGAAGGGAGGAATCTCTTCGATAAGGCACAGCATTATACATGACCTCCTTGCACGAAATATCACCAAAATATACAACAATGTTCAAATTAAGCCCACTCAGAGTCCAATTAATCGGGAGGTTTGCTTCACTAACAGCGCCACAATAACTGATAGAAATGCACGACTCGACATTGTGTGTTCCAGCCTATATGGGGATAAGACAAAGCGTACTTTCTTTGACATATGCGTTTTTAACGCCCACGCTCAATCAAATACTTCACGGAGCATAACTTCCTGCTTTGAATTTTACTATTCGCGAAAAAAAGCAAGTATCTTGAGAGAATCGAAGAAGTCGAGCGGGTTTCGTTTATTCATGTTATTCTTTCATGTTACGGTGGAAACGGCCGGCAAAGAATGCAAAGCATTCTTTGCAAAGCATTCTATCTATTCCAAGAGACTAAAAAAGTGTTTTCGAGACTGAAAAGTCTCGAAAACACGGGAATTTGTACGCGGATGAAATTCGAAGACTACGATCTCGCATCAGGGTGCTTCTAGCATATGTGTTCGTGCTGCATCCGCGCTTTAAGATCTGCAATCCATTGTACTTGCGGAATATCATAACAACGAGTCGAGAGTGCATAGCAGGAGGATTTGAAGATCCCGCTTAGACATGGCGCGAATCGGAAATCACTAAGATGAGGCGATTACATTTATGGTTCCGTATGTTTGATATATTTTATGACAACTTTAGAGCCAAGGGATCATAGAAAGTTGGATCACAAGAAATAAAAACTGAATGAAACAACATAAAGAGAAAACGTAAAACAGCAATCAAAGACTGCACTTGAAAAAAAAAATTACTGAGTCTGTTGATTATTGTGGTAGGCACGTTGTTCCAAAGTCGTGCCATTAGATCACAGATAGTTACAGTCTTTATGGTAGGCGGAAGTGATCCTTGTAAAACTGTATTTTTGTTAGCGGAGACCATATTTTCTTATTTAAAGTGAATGTACATTGACAGGTATGCTCAGATGTGGTAAGAGTCTTCCGTACGAACATCAAATCGCCAGCTTGAGTAAAATTTCAACTGGGAATACTTGAAGTGATTTCATTATAGCGACGCTTTAGAGCTGAATGATTATCGTGTGCTAGTTATTTAGATCCCTATTAGAAAACTGCATAAAGTGTATAAAAAAGCATAAAGAAAAAACGTTAAAAATATGATTATGCCATATTATACTATTTTACCAATTACTGAAATTGATAACGTGGCAATATGATTTTGTAATTTAAAAACGATATCAGTTATACTATTTAAATTAAAATTCGAGTGTCGACCACTGTACTTGCAGTTATGCATAGTTGGTGTTGGTCGTAGCTGTTTTCTTACGTTATCCCATTGTTCGTCCACCTTGTGTGTTGATTAGATTTGCCATTGCAACTGATCGGCGAGCGCAGCGAGACGATCTATCTGATCGTATCGAGAGCTTAAGCTCAATCGGCGAGCGTAGCGAGCGGAGCTGACAGGAAAAATTGGAACTGACAGGAAAAATTGTATATATTTATCTCACAAACTTTTGTTAGGTATACTATCTATATCTAACTATATACCTAACTGTATGCCTAACTATACCTAAATAGTATACCTATGCTATTTAGTATAGGTTTGTATATATTTGTATAGACAATATGATTTTGTAATTTCAAAAAAGATCATCAGTTGAATTAAGATTCGAGTGTACCATATGTTGTATATTTAAATTATTTAATTATTTAAAATGTCCTTAATTATTCACAGGCATTTTGGTTCGTATCAGAGAAACCAGATTCTGATGCAATATTTGGTGGTCCCAATAGATGGAATGGACTGGCTGTTATTTTAGATTCATTTGATAATGATAGAAAGGTATTTGAAACTACGATTATTTTAGTATAATCAATACCATTGTTAAAGGCCAATAATCCACTGATTGCTGCTTTCGTTAATAATGGATCCTATGCATACAATGAACAAAGGTTAGTGCACTAAAATTAAATTGATCGTAAACTTTTGTTTCACGAGCAGCGACGGTGAGCATCAAATATCTGCCGGGTGCATATCCGATTACAGAAACAAGCCGTTTCCAGTATATCTCAAAGTTACCTATCACCGACATATTCTATTAGTAAGTTTTGCAAAATTAATCTGGAGATTTATTTCCTTATAAACATTTAAAACACGCAGTAGACCTCCATTTTGACGTAAACTACATCGCATTATATTGTATTATCATATTATAATTTAGACTATTTTGTCGGTATTTAGACCCGTATACTTGTCTTTTAACATTACAATTAAATAATATTTATGTTTTATTATAGTCATTTTCGTTCGTATTAGAGAAACTAGATTCTGATACAACATTTGGTGATCCTGACAGATATAATTGACTGGCTGTGATTTAAGATTTGTATACCCAAGTTATTCAAATAAGATGCGATTTAAGAGTATGAACATGCAAATGTTTATCGTCTGTTTTAAACCGATTCAATGTTTAGATAACATTTTATATTTAATAAAGGCACATTATGAAATTAAGCAAATTCTTTAATAGCTATTGACATATGTAAAACATTTAGTGAGATTGAATATTAAATATTTGATCTTATATTCGTCTATTTACGATTAAAAATATGTTATTTATAAACTTTATTTATTTTTAATCAATTTTATAAATTTTATACTATCATTTATTATTTGAGTATGAATAGTATTATGTGTTTGATAGTTCAAAGTATTAAATATTTCAAAGTTGTTATTTTATTTTCTAAGTTGTTATTTTATTTTTTATAATTAAGAATTAATTACAATTATTTCTATTTAATGGTATTTTAAAAATGGAACTTTTGAATAAGTTACTACATTTTATAGTATTTTTGAAAAGATAAAATTAATTATGAAAATTAAATTGTTCTATTTTGATAAATGATATTTGTCAATTTTTAGAGTAGAGAATGTGTTAATTCCGTTGTGAAATCCTAATCGATTTGGTTACAAATTCGTTTTTAAATTAAAAATGTTTTATTTAATTGTCTAAAATGATTTTAACGAATTACTTGATGAAAGTTTTTATCAAACATAACACTTTTATTCTTTCATTACATTTTATTATTGATGCTTTAGTTACAAATTAGTGATGGTATGAGCGCAAAACCAATCTACCATCAATGCGGAGTTAAAGAAAACGTAAATTTACCTGCTGCGGGATATTTTGGATTAAGTGCATCAACGGGAGATGATAACCCTGACGACCATGACTGTTATTCATTTGTTGTTCACACAATAGTACCCGTAAGTTCATGGCAATTTTTATTTTAGTTTCGTTCTAATGGATGACATTTTGTTTAAACTTTATAATCAACGACATTTTTTGTTTCGGAAATTCGCGAATAAGTTGAATTATCTTATTATTTTTTCTCTTATATTAAATTATTTATCCTTTTGTAATTATAATATAATATTTACTATTTGCTATAAATTACAAGATTTTTGCATATCCCATTACAGAAACAGGCCGGTTCCAGTATATAATAGGATATACAATTAGTTTTATTAATGAAAAAGAAATGTTTCAAATTAATTATTCAATTAATTTTAAAAAATAAATATTAATTAGCTGTTATGAATTTAACAGCTAATTAGATAGTACTGTACTTTTAAGTACTATTAAGTAATGTGCTTTTAAGTAAAATTTAATTTTACTTAAAAATTAAATAATTTTAAGTAAAAAATTATTTATTTTTTTAAATAATTAAAAAATTAATTATTTCATCGAGGTGTATTAGGGGGTAATACACCTCGAGAAAAAATACCGCACAGATAGTGCGGTTGTTGTTCTTTTCGCGCTGTTGACTTTTTTGTCATAACTGATGACATATTACTTTTCATATTTATGAAATTTGTAACTGATTGATTAAAAATTTAATTCCAGCATAGAAATTGTAAAATAAGAATTAAAAAGACATGCCATCAGAAACATTGGACAGATCCTATTTATTCGGTTAAACAAGCGGCTCTTATGAACTCAGCGACCACTACCGAGGCCCGCACTAGGCTGCTAGCAGTGAGTAGCGCTCACGCTGGTGATTTCTTGAACGCCATTCCCGTTAGCTCAATAGGCACTCGCTTGAATTTAGGCGTCACAATCCTATTGGAAATCCGGTTTTGTGCTCCGTATCGGTGCATCTGCGGAAAGGAAAGTTGATAACGTGTGTATTCACGTGCTGGACTGTTGCCTATCAAAGTCTCGCCATTCCCGTCATGCCGACGCTAACAATCTACTAAAGAAGACATTGACGTCCGCTGGCTTCCCTTCGCGTTTGGAGCCTACAGGAGTCTTCAGGGTTGACGGCAGATAATCTGACGGTGGAACTCTGATTCCCTGGTCGTCAGGTAGACTGCTACTGTGGGACTTCATTTGTGTAGATACCACATTTCGGCAAAGAACGCCGAAACTAAGAAAGTCCACAAATATGCTAACATTGACATCCGCTAATATATTTTCATACCAGTGGCAGTTGAAAGCACAGGAGCGATCGGGCCAGTATCTCTCACGTTCCTTCATGAACTCGGCACACTACTAATCCGCGCAACTTCTGAAATCCGAGCCCGTGCTTCCCTATTCCAACGGATCAGCGTAGCCGTTCAGCGGGGAAATGCAGCATGCATAATGGAGAGCATGAGCGAAGGAGGGTCGTCAATGCTGCTTTCGTGATGGGTAGTAGCGTGATATTTCCGTATCTACGAAGGCTCGGCATGAAGTTTTCTAAAATCTTTATCAAGCTATTTACGTTGGATTAAAGGAATTGTATAATATTTAAGAATTGTATAATATATAATATTATACAATTGTTAATAATTGTATAATAATATTTATTTTTAACTTAATATATCTGTGCAGTCAATGTTACTATTGAAATTTTGATGACTTTTTTATTCTGCGCGCTACTTAAAGCATATATGTATACGCCAACAGCAGTACTCTATATTTCAGTATTGGTGGACCTCACTTTTCGGTTCTTTATAATTTTGGCTGACGATCACTGGACTCGTCTGCTTTATTGACAATTAGATTTAGTGTAAGACAAACATTTCTCTGATTTAATTTGGAATCAGAAATGATTTCAATTAAATTTGCAAAATGTAAGACGAACGTATTTTATTAAATCTAAAATGTCAATAAAACAGACGAGTAAAGTGATCGTCTGCCAACATTACAAGAACCGAAAGTGAAACGTAATTATTGGATCAGTAAGTAGCTGATGAGGTCTACCAATACTGAAATGTGGAGTACTGCTGTTGGCGTAAGAAAAAATGAAAGAATTTTCAAGTCAGATTTTAGAAATTTAATTAAAATCATTTCTGATTTCTAATTAAATCAGCGTTTGTAGGGGAAGGTTTTAATTATTATCAAACTAGTCATCTCATGTTTGCATCCTAATTTAAAATTGATATACCTGTGCAGTCATTTGTTATCATTGAAATTTTTGATGACTATTTTTTATACTGCACGTTGCTTTAATCCTATCTGTAAGCCAACAGCAGTACGCTACAGATCAGTATTGGTGGACCTCATCAGCTACTGATCAAATACCTACGTTTCATGTTTTGTTCTTTTTAATGTTGGCTGACGATCACTCGACTCATCTGATTTTATTATCAATTAGATTGAAAAACTTCGGTCTTACATTGTGCAAATTAAATTGAAATCATTTCTGATTTCTAATTTAATCAGCGTTTGTAGGGAAAGGTTTTAATTATCATCAAACTAGTCATTTATAGTTTGTTTCCTAATTTTAAGTTATTTTATCACTGGAATTTTTGATGACTATTTTATTATGCTGCACGCTGCTTTAATTATATCTATAAACCAACAGCAGTCCGCTACACTTCGGCATTGGTGGACCTCATCAGTTACTGATTCAATACTTACGTTTCACTTTCAGTTCTTTTAATGTTGGCAAATTTTAGTATCCGAATTTCTCTCGAAATTTGAATACTATTTCAAACTAGTCATTAGTTGTTTGTTTCCTAATGTTAAGTAGTATATATTACAATTTAAAATTTTTATGACTATCTTTACTGCACTTTGATTCAATTCTATTTATATACCAACAGTTTATGCCCATTAGATAGGGGAATGAATAAATAGTGGGATGGAGGATAGGGAATATTATCAATATCACCGGTATTATTGATATTACCGGTGATATCAATATTGATATATCGATGAGTGATAGTTTATGAATTTATTCAATTTTATAACAAAAGACGGGATAGTTTATTCCTATTTGGTGTTTTTACAAATTTTGATATTTGCATCCTTCATTCAAAAATTCTTACAATTAAAAGTTCTGATTACTCAACTGATTACAAATATAACATGGTTGGACGTAAGAAAATCCTTTCTCGTTTCGATCCTTTTAGTGTTGGCTGACGATCACTTTACTCGTCTGTTTTATTGGAATTTTAGATTTAATAAAAGACTTTTGTTTTACATTTTGCTAATTTAATTGAAATCATTTCTGATTTCAAATTAAATCAGTGTTAATAGAAAAAGGTTCTACTTTCAATTTGAACGCCCGTCCAATTTTTTCAATTAATTATTATCAAATTAGTCATCTGTAGTTTGCTAACTAATTTTAAGTTGATATACCTGTGTAGTTATTTGTTATCATTGAAATGTTTGATGACTATTTTTATTCTCCACGCTGCTTTAATATTACATTAATATTAATTTAAATATTTATATTATTTATATATTTGTTTTTTAATTAATATATTTATTGTTAATTTATATATATATATTAATTTTATTTATCATTAATTTATATCGTATATTATATATTTTTTATTATATTATTATATTTTATGGAATAATTAATAATACAATTATACAAAAATTTATAATGACAATCAACATCTGTAAGATTAAATAATATTCAAGATTTTCAATGTGATATCGCACAGACGTTTTAAAACATAAATGTAATTATATTTCATTATTAATTATATAATATATTTTATATATAATAATTAGTATATATTGCAATTGAACATTTGATGGCTATTTTTTATCCTGCATTCATTCAGTATTGTTGGACCTCATCAGCTACTGATTCAATACCTACGTTTAACATTTCTCGAATATTCAAGATTTTCTCGAAAATCTTGAATATTAATTAATTTTACAGATTTTGATTGTCATTTAAAATTTTTGTATAATTGCATTATTAATTATTCCATAAAATATAATAATAATAATAAAAAATACAATATACGATATGAATTAATAATAAATAAAATTAATATATATATATAAATTAATAATAAATATATTAATTAAAAAACAAATATATAATATGTAAATAATATAAACACTACTTTAATCCTATCCATACGCCTACAGCAGTACGCTACATTTCAGTATTTGATCAGCTACTGTTCAAATATTTACGTATTAAAGGTAGCACCTTATCCTACCAACGCTGATATCATTCTCAGCGTAGAATGATATTATACAATCCAACGACGATTATTATATAATCGTCGTATTATAAGTTTAAGCAAAGTGCAAAATAAAATAGTCATCAAATATTAAAATATTAATATAATAATATAAATATCATCAATAATATTTAATTTTTTGAAAGAAAATATTTATTACACAAAATTACATTGAACACAAGAAATCAATTAGTCAAATACAAATCAATTAGTCTAATAAAATAGTAATCAAATATTAAAATATTAATATTATAATATAATAATATCATCAATAATATTTAATTTTTTTTAAATAAAAAATATTTATTGTAAATCAAATAAACACAAGACTTTCAAAGTCCCCTAATGGGCAACAGTAGAACAATACCTAACGGGTCACAATTGAAATAAAAAATAATATATCAAATTTGAACATCCTGGCACGACAGTGTATCTTGAATTTTAAGATCATCTATCGTATCACCAATAAAATTTTCCATTGCAATTCCTGCAAACCTTCCAGTTCTCGACCTCGCATTTCGCAATGCGACTGAAGCCGACCTAGCCATTAGAAAACCAATGTCAACTCTAAGGTCTTCAATGCAACGATTGTAGGGTCGTTTAGATTTTTCAGCTTCCAATTTCGCCATCCGCTTCAGAACTAGCTGAGCCTCATTACCCATAGCACCGTTACACGCTATTACGAACGGGTAAAAATTTGCGTCTTCAAACTTGGCAACACGTTCGCTATACTTGGCCATTTTCCTTTGTGTGTGGTAATTGAAGTGGTTATCCGGATTATTCGAACGATACGATTGGGCTAGGTGGTTGAATGTACAAATGTCCAGTAAGGACCGCTCTAATGTATCACCGAATAAACCGTTGCATTCAATGTCGAGTCTTGCGTCCATATCCCGTGTTGTTGTAGGTCGCTCGAATTCGACATTTTCAGGCAGTGTTCGTAATACAGGCTCAATCGCGACAGACGACGTCACTTAGGTTAATCTCGATGCAACAAAATTGCGAACAGCATTATGCCTTATTGTTGGCAGACCTCCAACTTGACACGCAAGGCAATGTCTGAGATCAAAACAGTTACCGCAGGTACAATTTTGTGGTGCGTTAGGAGGTGGCCAGCCATATCTTATAGCAAGTGCGTCTTGAAATTGACGTTTACTCAAATATCGTTTGTAACTCACTATTGGTTTTGCCGATAGCCAAGTTGATGTTCCGGGACGTGATAAATAGCTTAAGGTGGAGGTAAAAGATGTTCGTAAAGTTGAGGCAGTATCCCGCCTCTCTTTCCACAATACATTATTTTCTTCTTTTAGAGATACGGCGATTTTCTTTTGTATGTCTTTTAATGCGTTTCCTGTAATATGTTCTAGTAGTGGATTACATATTAGTCTTGAGTTTCGAAATTTTCTCTCTGGTTCATCATTAGGATCATCAATCCCAAGGCCTCCAAATCGTTTTGGCAACAATAACATATTGACATATTCATCATCCGTTATTAAACCTGTTATTGCTGGAATAAGCTGTTTCAACAGTGAATCAGACAGTTTGGCGTATGAATTTAGACTCCCTTCACATGTTCTTTGAACATATGTCCACTTATACTGGAGGGACTGAGTCAGGGCCACATACGCAATATGAGGATTCAGTTTAGCAACATCTGTAAGGTTGGATACTAGGTCAGCCCAACGCCTAACTTTTTCAGTAATAAACTCGTCTACAAAAGATTGTGTTCCAATAACCGATCCCAAAATTCGTGTTCCATTTGTGACTATTTTAACTCCGCATCCTTGAAATACAGTTCCAGAAGAAGCTAAATTTTGTTCATGTACTACTACTTGACATTTTTGCTCATTAAGTATAAATCCATACTTGTGTGCATTTTGTCTTAGGAAGTTCCAAACCTTGACCAAGCTCTCAACCTTTCCTACACAATTCGCATCGTCCGCGTACCATCTGTGAGATACATCTGGCACTAAAGATTGAATCCGTTTTATTAGAGGTAAAGAAGCTGCGGCAAAGGCAAACATTGAGAGTGGGTCACCTTGTGTGAACCCTTCTTTCGCATAGATAATATCACCATCGACACACAATGAAGTTGGGTCAGTGTAGAGATTTGTCATAAGTATTGACATAGATGGGCACACAAACTCTATATTTTTCAGCGCTAGATTTCTATTTATACAGTTGAATGCGTTTGATGCATCTACTTGCAGAATCGCAGCATATTGAGATTGTCTAAATTGCTCAGCAACTGAGTGAACTGCGGCTTCCACCCCACAACGCTGACCTGCACATAGCTGTTCAAGACCTGCTACTGATTGTAAATCTTCTTGTATAATATCGCATAAAACTTTACCTATGATTCTCCTTTCGACGTTTCCGATTCCAATAGGTCGAACCCCAGGATTTTTGTCAAGAGGAATGAGACGACTAGCCGTAAAAGCATTGAGAGAGCCAGATGGCAGTAATGAGGTAGCGATTGTGACTGCTAAACTAGCTAAAGATTCTGCTAATTTAATCGAACTATGACCAAATGACTCTAGCATGATACACCAATTATGTGCGTCCATGCCTGAGGGGCCTGCAGATCCTTGTGTGCGACGTGCAGCGGAAATGATATTACTTGCCGAAATAGATTGAAACCTGATTGGATGATGATTGACGGATCCAGGAACAGGACCTTTTAATATCGAGTCTGAATAAACTTCTCTTGAATTAGGATGTAGTTGTTTGAGTTTTTCCATCACCGTTATTCCACTTATGTAATCCCCCAAAGATAGAATCTTCATTTCAGCTTCAGGGTTTTCAAGTATTCGCATCGCTGTTCCAATCTTGCCCTGCTGCATTAATCTACAAAACCTGTCAGTCCATTTTGCAGTAGAACAATGGGATTTACATTGTGTAGATTCATTTTGTAAATAACGAGCTTCTGAATATAATAATATTTAATAATATTCAATAATATTTAATACTAATAATAAAAATATTAGTAAAAACTGTTTTGAAAAAAAAAACAAAAATTGTTTTTTTTAATTAAAATAGTTTACAGCAAACAAATTATTGATGATTCATTTTTGTATTTAATATATAATTCAGTAGTATATAACTATTATAGATCGATGCTGGCATTGTTAATCATTGTTAATTAATTATTCAATAATATTTCATTACAATTTATTAATATAAGCCTGATATATTATATAATTATTAATCTGATAACATCATTAAATGTATGAAATTTTCGAAGTTTATTGATTAATATATAAATTAGTAATTTATTTATTTGGATAGTTTTTAAATTTTCAATTTCTTGAAAATTGCAAAAAGTTAATTGAAAATTAGTGAATTAATTTTTAATTAATTAATTTTTAATTTAATATAAATTTTCTGTTCATTTTGGGTCTATTTTCTTTATTATTTTTTTACAATATAGCGAGAGCATGCGGTTACGCATGATTCGATTCAACGTAAACAATTAGAAGAATATTTGAAGAAGGCAAGAGAAGTACAAACTGCCCAGCGCGAGTACGTATCTATTATTAGCAGCTTTATAATGTGACTTTATTAAGTCTAGCATTAGAAAATCCAAATATACTTTTAATTATTTAAATAACTTTTTGTAAATTTACTGGAACGAAAAAATTAGTTTTATTCCTGCTATCATATTCAAGATTACAATCAAGTTTGCAATTTATACAACAATTTGTAAAAGGAAACAAATCAAAGAAAACAAATTTAAAATGCAACATAAATATCACTTCAAAGAATAGTGTCAGTATATTAGTACAGCACAACAAAAACAACAAAAATGAAACAAAAACTTAAAGGATATATGACTTGTTAGTTTAACTTGTATTAAAAACCAAAACAAGCTTGGTTTTCAAAACCAAACTTGGGTTTCGAAACACATATTAATACAAGTAATAAATAATCAAAAATTAAAATCAATAAAATTAAAATATAATTACTTGGTTTAATATAAATAAATAATCAAAAACTAATATGATATTTTAAAATTGAAATAAGTTTTATTATTTGGCATAATATTATAATTTTATCGCCGATGATCCACCTGATTGGAATTCTTTGCCAGCTTATGTCCGTTCTTACTCGTCGCGTCCACTCTTCAAACAACGTCTACGTTCTTGCACTATGGCTCCTCCTCTACAATAAATCAAAAGATCAATGTCCTCAACATTGTATCCAACTCACAGTTCTATCATACATCTTCAACGAACTACTCAACATTTTCCCCGACGCCTTGCCACATTCCAATCATCTCCGTTATCTTCAATATACTTGTTTCAATTTCATCAACATTTTTATTTTACATTCTATTTTTCGTTTTCCTATTTATTTGTTCTTTTTCTTCTACGTAGGTATTTAAGCGCGCATAAACGTGCATTTGCCTATATAAATAAAATTAATGTAAACTTACTTGATTTATTAAAAATTAATAATTAATCAAAAACTAATATTTGGAATCAGTTTTATTACTGTGGATAATATTATTCTTTTTATAAAATAGGCCTCATGTATAACACGTGCCATGTAATCATTTTCATATGATGAATTGAAGCTACATCAAAATTTACTTTATGATATGATATTACTTTATGTATATGATATGCTATAGCTCCCAACATATTGCCTCGTTTTATGTTATATTTATATCGTGCGAGACGGTTCGACACCTATCAAGCGTTATACAGAACTATCTTATAATAAATTATAAGTTATGACTTTCGATATATATATATATTTGAATTATATATATAGAATTTATCGTATGAGATCATGAAGATCGATTGAAATCGGGTCTGGTGATCCTTTGATGGATTCTTATTTATGTAATGAATAGTTGCTAAGTCACACGAGGTGACTTTCGCATTGAAAACCAGCTACAGAATCCTTCCTTCATGATATCCAATTCCATACACCCTGACTACTAACGGCGCCATTGCCACAACCGTTTTCGTTTCGCCCGCTTTTTGCCACATGTTGGTAGCCCCGGGCTCGTCAGAAGGCTGACTACCAACTCTTTGCCTTTTGAAATTTGACTTATCCGAGATTCGAGCTGTCGCTCTTCGTACTTGGCTTGCGCTCATGACTACTAGGCTACGAATCCAGGATTACCAGATTTCACACAGTATATGAAACCTTCCATCATGATATCCAGAAACTGCATTGTCCGAGATGCTTCTCTGGCATCTTATTATAGATTTTATCGTATGAGATCATGAAGATCGATTGAAATCGGGTCTGGTGATCTTTTGATGGATTCTTATTTATGTAATGAAGAGTTGCTAGGTCACACGAGGTGACTTTCGCATTGAAAACCAGCTACAAAATCCTTCCTTCATGATATCCAATTCCATACACCCTGACTACTAACGGCGCCATTGCCACAACCGTTTTCGTTTCGCCCGCTTTTTGCCACATGTTGGTAGCCCCGGGCTCGTCAGAAGGCTGACTACCAACTCTTTGCCTTTTGAAATTTGATTTATCCGAGATTCGAGCTGTCGCTCTTCGTACTTGGCTTGCGCTCATGACTACTAGGCTACGAATCCAGGATTACCAGATTTCACACAGTATATGAAACCTTCCATCATGATATCCAGAAACTGCATTGTCCGAGATGCTTCTCTGGCATGCTTATTATAGATTTTATCGTATGAGATCATGAAGATCGATTGAAATCGGGTCTGGTGATCTTTTGATGGATTCTTATTTATGTAATGAAGAGTTGCTAGGTCACACGAGGTGACTTTCGCATTGAAAACCAGCTACAGAATCCTTCCTTCATGATATCCAATTCCATACACCCTGACTACTAACGGCGCCATTGCCACAACCGTTTTCGTTTCGCCCGCTTTTTGCCACATGTTGGTAGCCCCGGGCTCATCAGAAGGCTGACTACCAACTCTTCGCCTTTTGAAATTTGATTTATCCGAGATTCGAGCTGTCGCTCTCCGTACTTGGCTTGCGCTCATGACTACTAGGCTACGAATCCAGGATTACCAGATTTCACACAGTATATGAAACCTTCCATCATGATATCCAGAAACTGCATTGTCCGAGATGCTTCTCTGGCATCTTATTATAGATTTTATCGTATGAGATCATGAAGATCGATTGAAATCGGGTCTGGTGATCTTTTGATGGATTCTTATTTATGTAACGAATAGTTGCTAGGTCACACGAGGTGACTTTCGCATTTAAAACCAGCTACATAATCCTTTCTTCATGATATCCAATTCCATACACCCTAACTACTAACGGCGCCAATGCCACAACCGTTTTCGTTTCGCCCGCTTTTTGCCACATGTTGGTAGCCCCGGGCTCGTCAGAAGGCTGATTACCAACTCTTCGCCTTTTGAAATTTGACTTATCCGAGATTCGAGCTGTCGCTCTCCGTACTTGGCTTGCGCTCTTGACTGCTAGGCTACGAATCGAAATATTGTAATTTTTAAAACAAAACTATTTTCTTCGTTCCTGTAAATTTATAAAAATACACGAAGAAATAAATGTATATTTTCAATTTTAATAAATTTAAGGAATTATTTTTTAGATGAAATTAATTAATTTACATCATTAATTTAGATTTAGTAATTTAATATTTAGTTATATAGTAATTTTACAAAAAGTTATTAAAATGATACAATATAATAATATAATATTATTAATAATATTATATTGATAATAATGCTATTAATAATATATTATTAATTATAACATTACTAATTATAATTACTTAAAATTAAAGTTTAAATTACATTATACTAATTAATAAAATTAATTAATAGCACGAATAGTGTTGTATGCTCTTCCAATCATTTTGAATGACTTTCCTGTCTCTAATTTTAGACAGTTAGACCGATGTAAGTGGCTGTTTTTAATACGCATTACTGAGGTATCGTGTCAGTATCATCCAGTCACATTTTTAACGCTTTCCAAGATTTTGCTAATGCTTGGAAGTTGAAAATATTCAATATAGATGCGAAACTGTCATTAACTTCAGCTAAGTTATAATCACAGTGGAGGATAGCCAACTTATATCATCGTCCCCTCATTCTTCAATTCATAAGTTTCTTTGTTGTCTTAAGTGCAATCAATCCTACCGATGCAAGATTCGTAAACGATCTTGTGACTTTATATTGCATATAGTATTTTAATGCAAAATAAATTTTACTTTAGTACGATGGAAGTTAATGTTTTTTAACTTAACAATATTACCATATTGATTTGTTCTTTCTGTATATAGTTTACTTATTTATTCTACCCTATCGTCAAAAGTCATCAGTTAATAAAATTGCTCAGATTAATATTTTTATAATTTATCACTAATTATGAAGATTTTCTATCTTTCAAAGGTATGCTCGCCAGCATCCAGACAAGGTTAAGCATCGAACTGCTCCCGATGAGGCAATGCCTTTAGGTAGTGATCATGACATGAAGCTAGTATACGAAATGCACAGTGAGATCCGTGACGCAGTGAATTCCATTTTCTCCAAACTTAACGAAGTAATTGGCCGACTAGAAACCAGTACATCGATGATCTCGAAATTATCCGGTTCTGATATCAATGCAAGTATTTCCAAATTAAAATATAGTTCAAAGTTCTAGGAGTTTTATTCTAAGTTAATTAGATAAACAAGTTTTATCTAATAAAAAATAATCAAAATTAATTTAATAATAATTTAATAAAAATTAAATAAAATTTTTTATCTGTAGATAGAAAACTGTAGAAGATAAAAGCTGAATTCTTATGATGCAGTTCACCACTGCATTATATTCCGCCTCTCATTAAAAATACTTGCATTTTTATTAAGATAATATTGAAAACTACTTGTGACGTTATATTAATAAGAAAGACTTTCAATAAAACTTTTTTAATCAATACGATCAGGAAAGTATAAACCTGCATGCATTTTTTACAACCTTGGTCGGGAAGCTTAATCCGGAATGCACCCACCACAAGCGTGTTCACACGTGATGTCCCGTGAAGCCACTACTTACGCAAACCATACCAGATGTAAGGATGGTTACTGGCGGAGGAGCGTGCGCTTAGTGAATTCCTTCCAGAGGTCTACTGAGGACTAAGTACTGTCGAAGTTGTGTAGCTACAGGGCCACACTGATGAGACCACCCTGTAGTGATGAGTCGACTAAGGTCAAAACGCCTCATTGGAGGCTACGCGTCTGTGGTAGGCGCTTTCCCGGTTAAGCTTCCCGACGAAGGTTGTAAAAAATCAAATCAAATCAGCCAACTTTTGCTATTTTTACAAAAGTTATTAAAACTCTAATGCAACATACTTTTGTGCTGTTAGAGAACTGATGAACTTCAGACTACGTTATTACACCAGAAAATATTGCTATAACAATATTATCTATATAAGAAATACTTTCAATACAACTTTTTTAATTAACACGATCAGGAAAGTATAAACCTGCATGCTTTTTTACAACCGTCGTCGGGAAGCTTAAACCGGAAAGCGCCTACCACAGACGCGTAGCCTCCAATGAGGCGTTTCGACCTTAATCTACTCATCACTACAGGGTGGTCTCATCAGTGTGGCCCTGTAGCTACACAACTTCGACAGTACTTAATCCTCAGTAAACCTCTGAAAGGAATTCCACTAAGCGCACGCTCCTATAAGAAATACTTTTAATACAACTTTTTTTAATTAACACGATCAGGAAAGTATAAATCTGCATGCTAAATTCAGTGTTTCTGAGTTTATCTCACTTTTTAACTAATTCAATTAATTTATAAGTGTTTTAAGAGTTTTTATCGCATAGTCATTTACGTAATAACAATTTGGTAATTCGTCAAATTAAGTTGGCATTGTTTTTGTTCAGCTATTAGCAAATGCTATTTCCGAAGGCACGGATAAAACGCTTGTTATAATGCTGTTAAGCTAATAAACAAAATTACTTGAACAGAATTAAAATTGAGTTTAATAAATTTAAATAAAATAAAATGGTATTAAACGTAAACAAATTGCTATGAGTCTATAAACTGAACAGGTTAACAACAATAATAATTTATTATTTAAAATGGCAAATGCGTGCCGCCAACTGCAGCTTACAAGTTAGTAGGTTAGTTTAAACAAAATTCGTAATGATCGCAAGGGCCTGCCGCAAAACTATTATCACGACAATCAATTCATCCGTGGCATCTGGTAATTGGAAAGCGGGCTTGTGCAATATTTTAGTGAGCGTGAGTAAAAACAGTACCAAGTAACACTCAAATGTAATTGTCATACAATACATGATATATATTACATACTATAATAGAACTATATATTGTTTTCGATCGGACGTACGAGGCTGTTCGAAATTCGCTTGTTCTATAGTATATATCGATATAGTATATACTCATTCACATGTTTAAATAGCAGGTTTGACTGCTCTTTGTCATTCAAAATAGAATTAATTTAGGGTTGAATAAAGATAAATATTTCTAATAATTAAACATATTTTAAAATTTCAAATAAAAATATTTTTTTATAATATATTTCAAAGGCTGCAAATAATGTGCAAGGAAATCAAAATGAGTTGCAACGAATTTTACAATCACAAGTTGAAGTGGTTAACTCAAATCGTCGCCTTCTGTGAGTAACAATAACAATGCTTCCTACTTTAAAAATTTAACTAAGATAAAAATAATCCAGAAAAATGCATAATCATTATTTATTAATTTTATTTATTATATATTTATATAAATTAATTTGCTTTGAAAATTACTTTAAATATTACTAAATAACATGATTTTTAGTGTGATCGTGATAGATTAATAATTATTGATTGAAGAGTAAGGGTTCAATTTGATATATATAAGAGGATTAGTCAAATCGGCGTTGCCCGAGATTGTCGTGATGACAATTCTTTCAAAATATTGATAGATTTTCAAATCGAGCAAACGAAAATTTTAATTTGTTATTAGCAAAAATAGCTTTCGGATTTTCTTCTTCAGTTTACAAATTATCAGCGCTGATAATTTGTAAACTGAAGAACAAAATGGCTTTCGGGATTTCCCGAAAGCTATTTTTTGCTAATAACAAATTAAAATTTTCGTTTGCTCGATTTGAAAATCTTCTATATATATTATTCCAATTTTAAATTAGATTAATTATTAATTTTCTAAACAAGACTTGTTTTCGAAGGCTGTCTTCTATATAGCAGCCCGTGGATTCGAGTATCGCCTTATTTTTAATTTTATTGACCTCATCAATGCTTTGTTGTGATCGAGTAAATAACCCTTGTGGATTCAACTCTGCATTATCATAATAATGAATCTAATATTATATTAGATATTAATATCCAATATTTTATAAGGAGCAGGATATACGAAGTAATAGAATTTTAATTTATTGTATTTTAGAATTTACCATCGTCAGGTATTGCATGTAATACCACCTGACGAATTATTAGAAGTAATATTTAATTACTTCTAATTAAACTATTCTCTATTTTTGGATTTATAAAAAACATTTTCTGACAGTATTAGAATGAAGATGATAGGTATTTTGGGTGAAGTGCAGATATCTCTGGAACATTATAAGTAAATATAATTAAATATAATATTAAAACTAATTGTAAATAGTAAATTATAAATTTGAAAATAGTTTGAATTTTTAATTGTTCACCTTTCATTTACGAATTCATCCCTTTATGATATTTAAATTAATGTCTGGTAACTTAATTCTCATGATTTACATTCTAGATTGTTTTTTCCGTGAACTAATAATCAAATGTAATTATAATAATATGAACTTTATCTCCCTTAATAAATACGTTTTGACACAATTTAATTTGAAAATATATTTATGCTCGGCAAGAATTGCTCAATTTTTACGATGTTTTTTTACGGTTATACCGCTGATATATTATTTTACAATTAAATTAAATAAATAAGCTTCTATAAAAACTAAATTAAAACATAACTGAATATAAAATGTGTACGTAATCCAACATTTAACTTTAAAAAGTTAATTAAAGTTAATTTTTTAAAAGTTGGCGCCGCTGCTATATTGGGTCAATAATGCCGTTTTGTCGATAATGCCGTTTTGTCGATAATGCCGTTTTTGTCATTTAAAAAGCTATCTACGCAAGTAGCGCAAAGTTAAACAAACAGATTACCATACCAAATAAACGCGTTATTTTAATTAAGCCTGAGGCTGCTATGTTGGGTCTAGGAATAGAGGCCGGAACCTGATCACATACCAGTTCCTACTGATTATCTATAGTCCTTATTCTGATACATCGTATGTTATTTATTAATCAATTCATAAAAATTGGCTTTTATTTTAAATTTTAATTTTAAATTTTAACTTGATATAAATTATAGAAAATCTTATATAATTATTTATTATTTATAATTATTTATAATTCAGTATTTAAATATTTAAATATTATTTAAAATCATAAGAAGGATGCGAGACACATTGACGAGAAACGATGAGTTTTCCGTCGATAAGTCTCGCAATGAGTCCTGTCGATGAGTTTTATTCATCAGAGTAAATACGTCATTCGAATTTATTTAACCTACACCAGAAATGCTGAATCGAGAAATAGCGACCGAAACCTGATAGCATAGCAGTTCCTCCTGATAACCTCTAATTCTTATTCTGATACAACGTCTGTTATTTATTAGTCACTTAATAAAATTGGCTTTTATTTTAAATTTTAATTTTTTATTTTAACTTGAAATAAATTTTATACATTAAATTTTATAACAATTATTTATAATTATTTATTACAATTATTTGTAATTTAATTATTTTAAAATCTTAAAATAACCGAAACTTTTAAGCCAGAGCTCTCAGTTTTCAGCCAGAGCTTTGCTTACCTAGTCGAAACATTTTGGGAACACGAAAATTTGCTTGTTCATCTTGAGAATATGAATAAAGCATGTGAGATAATATTGCTTTCGTCGACTCTATATCCTCACGAATACAAAACTCATTGTTTAGTGTAGTTTAGTTTACTGTATTAGAATAAGATACACCAGATTATCAAATCAAATAAATCAATAGAAATACATCATAAGCGTGTATTTCCTTGCTGCTGTGTTATGTGAAGGAATAGAGTTCGAGAATTAATAACATAGCAGTTCCTCCTGATGACCTCTAATCCTTATTCTGAAACATCGTCTGTTATTTATTAGTCAATTCATAAAAATTGAATTTTATTTTAAATTTCAATTTAAAATTTTAAGTTGATTTAAATTATATAAAACAATTATATAATTAAATAAATTATACACGTCATTAGTCCGGGTGTACCATTGCACGGCAATAGCGGAGAACACATTACCAATATGTTATATTAAAATCTGGCATGCTGTGAATCAGGGTGTGCGGAGTTATAAACTCAAATTACTTGTTTGGGTCAATCAAAATGTCGAGGAATAGGGGTCGAAACCTGATAACATAGCAGTTCCTCCTGATGACCTCTAATCCTTATTCTGAAACATCGTCTGTTTGTTACATTGTTTGTTATTTATTAGTCACTTAATAAAAATTGATTTTTATTTTAAATTTCAATTTTGTATTTAACTTGATATAAATTATAAAAAATCTTATGCCAATATTTATAATTATTTATTATCTTATTATTAAATTTTGATTTATTGATTCAGCATTATTATTTTTATTAATTTATTTATTTTTAATTATTTGTGTTCATTTTTAATTTATATAAGTATAAAATATGTAAACGTAGTTAGCTGATTTGATTAATATCAATTAAAATGTTAACATTTCAAATTCTATTTTCATTTAAATTCTATAATCGTTTAATTATTTATTTCTTATTTAGCAATATTTTTAAATTTATAAATGATATAAAATAAGTAGACTGTTAACTGATCTGATTCGACACAATTTCATATATACAACTGAGCATATACGCTCAGTAAATAAATAAATAAATAATAAATTTATTTCTCAAATAAATCAAGAGAAATACATCATTAACATGTATTTCCTTCGCTGCTGTGTTGTGTTGCGGCATAGGGTTCGAGAGTTAATAACATATCAGTTCCTCCACCTGATGACCTGTAATCCTTATTCTGATACACCGTATATCATATATTAGTCAATTCATAAAAATTTACTTATATTTTATATTTAAATAAGAAATTCTATTTTCATTTAATTATAATTCTATTGTCTGTAAATTTTATAATCATTTAATTATCTATAATTATTATAAATGATATAAAATAAGTAGACTGTTAGTTAATCTGATTCGACACAATTTCGTAAGTATATACTTGAGTATATATACAGCTAAGCATATACGTTATATAAAATGTAACAAATATTTATTATTTAATTATTTACATTTTATTTAGCATTATTTTTCATTGATAAATAGTATAAAATACGTGGACTCATTTAGCTGATCTGATTTCTATTTTTATTAATATTTTAATGTCTTAAATTGATTGAATATTAACAGTCAGGATGTGAATGCCGTAATGATGCAAATCCAGCAGTTAAATCAAGGTCAAACTGATGATAGTTGGAAACAGAACCTTATTGAAAAGATGTCCGTTTTGGTAAATCGAAAGCCAATTCCTAGAGGTGGTCAGGTATAAATGTGTGCTAAACAACAAAGTTGATTTTCAGTCGTTAAACATTTAAGCACTCGACTAAATTGCTGTGGTTGGTGATTATTCTACAATCGCTAACTTTAATCGGAGCTGTAGTTCTATTGTAACAAAAAATTCTGTTTCTATAATTATCTGATTTTTTTCATAGGGGTCGAGCCGAGCAGAGTGTGAAAAAGTTCTACTGAAGATACAATGCAGTTAACAAATTTTGTCTAAACACTCGACACAATAATTCAGTTCTTGTTACTTCCGAATTTTTAAATGCTTATAAACGTTTTAAACATTCTTGGACATTGATGAATTGATGTTCATAATGTATACAACATCCAATTTCGATACTAGACTATTAGTGCAAAACAAATACAAGATTTTTCCAACGATTAAACTATAATAAACGTTTCTTAATAAACGAAATCGATATTAATAAAAAATCTGAAATATAATCTTATATTAATCTTATTTAGAGATTAATATTAATAATTTCATAATAATAATCTTTATAATAAATCTTTATATTAATCTTTATAATCTTTATTAATATTAATATTAGTCTTTTTAAATATTAATCTTTTTAAAGAGATAATTTATATTTCAAAAAGTTAAATTTTTCTGCTAGTTTAATTGCTCTCACGGTTGTTAAGCGCTTGCCTTCTACAAAATCTAAAGCATAACATGTTTTAGATTCTTATAAATTGGTCTTATAAACTTATAATCGGTCTTCTGGACTAGATAATCGTACCCCTTAATGTACGAGCTATTACCCAGTCCGGGAATACCGATTGATAGAACAGATCTCAAAATACATTTTAGTTACGAGGAACTTTAAGAAATATTTTTCCGACTTGTTTGCAAATTGAATATTTTGTACCAACTTAAATTAGCACATAATTTTATCATTCAATTGCTGTAAATGAATTAACCCACAATCTAATTAAAAATTCATGAGTTAGTAAAATTGATAACTTAATAAGAAAAGCTCTTTATTACTCTATTAATAAATATTATTGACGCAAATATTTAAAGTCGATCAAAACAAACGATTTTTGTTTTAAAACATCAAACAGTCAACACATCAGTAGGTCGACGATAGCGAATTAAAATCGGTCATAAACATTTTCAAAAAGTGCATGCAAACAAATCGCAATTAAATCGTTATATTTAAATATCCGGTGACGGTCTAAGAAAAACGTTGTTGCTGTGCGACAATGCATTAAAGATTTTTTCGTAACACTGTACCAATTCTGCTATGTTCGTCGAATAATGTCTGAATCAGATATACTTGGACAAAGGCAACGATACACACCGTCATAATTACACAAGTAGACCAAAAACGTACTCGAGAGGAGTTGAGGATGAGTATTGAGTCATCTCTAGACTCAACGTTTCGTTTATTATACAGATGACGCTGAGCATTCTCCAACGTAGCGTATATTCTGCGCAAAGAGTTCTAGAATAAAAAAAACATATTCGTGTTTTCTACATAGCTGTCTGTCGATTGTCTGTCAAAGTAATTAGATTTACTATCATTTAAATATCAATTTAAAGAATTTGAAACTTTCAAAGGATAATTAAATTTATTTTATATGCAGCAATATAATTTTAGCGAAAATTGTTGTACACCCAACTCTCTTAATACATCAATTAATCTTGACACTCACTAATTGTTTATTTTTTTCAATCATTCTCGACGATTTTGAAAATGAGGCACACAAAAACTTTAACAGATATTTTTGACCTTGAACGATATACCTCAACACTTTCCTGAAAAAGAATTGCAATCGTATAAAGTGGGTTTAAAGAATCCGGTAGAAATTAAAGATATACTCATTTTAATTTTTGAATTTTCTTCGAACCAAAAGTTTTTTCCACTGCGAAAATACGTTTTCAATTAAATTAAGAAAATTGGGAGAGAACTGCAGGACTTTGGCATCCATCTTAACAATTATAACTTACATTCCGGGTAATTGTGGATTCTCGCATTGTCCACAACAGGGATCGAATCAGGAAATCCCCTGGCGACATTCGCCTTTCAATTCAATCAAGTGCCGAAATTTACCATTAATTGCCTTTTAATGAATTATATGAAAAATCACAATTTTTATTAATTACCGCAGCCCCAAAAGATATTTCTACTTATTTCAATCAAGACAAACAAGTATATTCAAACTTTCGATCTCCCACACTTGGGACTGATAACAACGATCGATCCAACCTAATAATGAAACAATGCTTTATCTCCTTACATATGTATATAGTTAAAAAAATTTATTCGCATTCTCAATACTCTTTGGATTATCAGATTTGTTCGCTTCGAACAAATCAAAAAGATTGCAAATCAATACAAGCAGATCTCGCAATTCGTGATCGGAATCAAGTAGAATTGCGCGATTAAATTTCTAAAGCAAACTTATTAAATTAAAATGTTCTATTTATGAGACCTAACGTAAGCATTTACTTTGGATATGTGTAATCAATATTTCTCGAAAGTTGACAAGCCACCTGAAAACCATATGCCTTGGTTTTTTTACATTATCAATAACATTTATAACAACATTCCAAGGATACACTACTATCATTATAGATGCACTGCTACGAGATCAAAGACGCATGCACTTTTATAAGTATTAATATTAATTTTATTTATATATAAAATACTAGACAGAGGTATCTGATCTCATTTCTCTTACATTTACATAAATTCTAATATTGAAAGACACGATCGATATCAAAATCGATATCATATCAGTTTCTCCTGATGACCTCAATCCTTACTCTTTTTCAGTCAATTCATAAAAATTGGCTTTTATTTTAAATTTCAATTTTAAATTTTAACTTGATATAAATATAACTTGTATAAAATTTTATATTAAAATATAAATCTTATATAATTTTATATAAAATTTTACTTTTAAAATGTATTCAATTGTAAAAAAATACTTCTCTAGTGATAAGTTCTCTAAAGAATTTAAAAACTTAAACTTAAATTTATATTGAAAGTTTAAATTTTAACTTGAAACTATTTAACTTTTAACTTGAAAATATATAGTATTTACATTTTATAGTTAAAACTATAAATATATAAGTATATATAAGTATATATATTTTATAGTTAAAACATCATACAAACATAAATTGTATAAAATCTTTATTTTTTATTTATCTTTATATTTTATTTATATAGAGTATAAAATAAGTAGACACAGGTATATGATCTGATTCGTTGACTTTCAATTATACCTGATCCTTCCTAAATATTTAAAATACAGACCAGGATGGATATATTTCTTACATCGTATCTTAGTAGACTTGGTAAAGTTACCGTAATCCCCAAAGATGCAACATTTTCTCGTGATTCCTAGAATGTTTTGTAATCGCTTGTGGACAAATTAAGCTTATACACCGTCTGTTATCTATTAGTCAACTCGTAAAAATTGGCTTTTATTTAAAATTTTAACTTGATATAAATATAAATTGTATAAAATCTTATATAATTATTTATTATTTATCTTTATTTTTATTTATATATCGTATAAAATAAGTAGACAATGGTATCTGATATGATTTATCTTATATTTACATAAATTCTACTATTGAAAGACACGATCGATATCAAAATCGATATTATAACAACATTTATAGTAATAATTCTGGGATTAATAACTTTCTACATTTTTATAATTATTTAACTTGATTTTTAATTTATATAATTTTTATAAAATACACAGACTCAGTTATCCGATCTGATTTTTAAATCAGATCGTAACTGCATCAAATTCAATAAAGTTATTTTATCTTAATTTTATTATTAAGTTAAGTTTTAAAATTTATTAACACAATAATTTAAATTTACAAAAAATTGAAACTTCTTTTGAAAATGAAAATACGTTAATAAATACTTATCTGATTTAGGGCTATTGGTCATTCATTTATTTACTTTCTACATCTTTATCTGTGATTCGTTATTTGCAATACATTATTTTAAATTCCTTTATTTCCATACATTTATACCATACTGAAAATCAAAAAGTACTCTATTCTTCTCAATGTCAAGCAAGCATTTACATATCTAAATGCTTGTTTAACTCAATGCGAACTAAAGATAACTAACTCATTTATTATTTTCAATATATTGTCGACATATGCAATGACTGGACAGTGCTTATATTAAGCAAACAATCGATTAATCAACGATCATTAACAGAAAACATTTATTTATAAATTTATTCATTTATAAAGACAATTCGAAAAATTATAAATTTGTATAATTTTTGATATAATTCGATATAATATTGTATAATTTTGTACATTTTTATTTATACACGATATTAATAACTGTAATACATACTAGATCTTTTCAAAATTCTGAGAATAGTGGCAGTAGCTGGCGAATATCAATCGTTTAATCAAAAAGAAAAAACTCGATTATTATTTAACCTTATCTTGTTTCTACAATAATTACTTTCTATAAATTAATTTGTGGCAACTGAATTAACGCGATATTCATTTCACTCTAGGCGTGCCATATTTTTCAGCAAAAAAACCTTAATATTTTTTTTGAAAAGCCAGAATTTGAGGTTCTATTTCGTTTATAAACCAAATAATCATGTAGATTTTTATAAAATAAAAATTGATTTATAACTATTAAGTATTTAACATCGTGAAATAATAAAATGATCTCTCTAAATGACACATTATCTAATAAAATATATTAATTAAATTAATTAATTATATTTGATTTGGATCTATTTTCTGCATATTTAATTACCTAAATCTGGATTAATAAAACGTTCGCATTTCATTAAAATACATGATAGCATTCGTATTTTATTACCTGAAACTAGATAGATAAAAACATTTGTTATATTTTATAATGATGAAGCATGACATGATAGCTAATGCATTTGTGATATATAATAAATACATCATTAATACATATTTTATAATATAATTAAAATGGCATATGTGTGAGTAACAAAGTTAAACTGACTTAAATGCACAAACACATACCCTAAACGTTTCCAAATGTTCTCCAACGAATGAATCCTGCTTAAGCAAGTCGAATCGAATCCCTTCATCAATTAGCATTGGGTCAGCACTACGAATCGAAAAATATACTGATTTTGCAACGGATAAGGAGAATGTATTGTCAAGGCATATTTTATAATCACCAGGTATGGTTAAATTCAAGGTTTTTGCATGGCTGTTCTTTCGTAATTCAGCAAATATGACCTTTCCTGTTGGATCAAACATTACAAAATTTATATCCATATCACCGCCTTCCGTCACCTGCAAGTTAAAACTTGAAATGACTATAACATAGAGTCGAATAAAATACTTTGAATAACTTATGAATCAAAATTAACCAAATAATTTTTCAAATTTATTAAATCATATAATTACTTTAGATAATGAAATCTAGATTATCATACTTTAAAATTACGGCTTTAAATATCATCAAACAAAAGTTATTAGCCAACATAGTTTGATGTAATATATGGACGCTGAACGAATTTCAGTTATTAATAACGCAAAAATTAGTGTCATACACCTTTTATCAGTGAGAACCACAATTTGACTATACAATAATGTATTAATTACATTCTAATGCATTAACGAAGCTGTTTTAAAAACAACCATAATATTTTAAATTGATATGCCCAAAATTTATATTTAGGACATATTTCTTTATTTTTAATTACATCTTTAAATAATTATAATATAAAATTATGATATAAAATATTATAAAATATTAAATATTATAAAAAATATTAAGTATATTTTACATTTCTTTATCTTAAAGAAACAACATTAATATGAAGTCAATGATTAAAGATAATTTGGAATATTTGGTAATTTGGAACATTTGAAATACCAAGTATCGCTAAATCTTTTAATATTTTATAAAGCACGTTACAGATATTAGCCGTTAAGACCGCTTTACGACAATGATGAGATTTCGCCATTTGTTGACTATGGAATTCAAATTATTTTAATAATTAAAATGTTTTAACTACAAACAAAATAATCAACCAACATTGGTATTACACCTAAAATAAGGGATTAAGAACTGATACAGCATCAGCAAGAAGCTTTTAAAATTTCTAAAACAGTAATTGCATATAAATACAAATAATATATTTTTATAATTATATTCAGTTATATTCATTTATATACACTTATTTATTATATTTATAATATATTATAGATCTTTTTTTTTAATTTTTATTTTATAAAATTATTTACTAATTTTATAATCCTTATTATTGTATCTGGTTCTAGAGTATAAACACACAATCGGATTTGAAAAAACTTAAAAGTAAAAACTTAAAAAACTTAAAAGTTTTATAACTAAAAGTCACTGATGTGACTTTTAGTTATATGGCAGCGTTACAACCTTTGATAAACTACAGTGATTTATCAAAGTTTGGCATCAAAGAAAATCTAGAATTTTCTCGGAGTGATTTACAAGAAAGATTGCATGGGGCGTATGCAATCTTATCTACCTGCTAATGGACACAGAAATAACAATTTTATAAGGACTTTGTATCTATTTTAATCTAACTAAGTTATTAACAACTCTAAAGGATCTTCAAGTTTTCACACCTTTAAATATTTCACAGAATGACAGTTTAGAATTTACAGATGCTCTTATTGAATTGATAGAAAATGAAACTAAGGCAAACTCACCATCAGCCAAAAGACTAGAAACGAATGAATTATATCACCTTATCTCATTGTTGATCAAGATTTGATATTGAGTCATATTGATATTAGAAACAATCTTGATGTCAATGTATCAAAGGTCACTACAAACTCTATGTTCCAGTATTCAAATAAAAATAACAAAGTATATAATGATCATGATCACACACTTTATCGCCCTGGTAATCAATCTGTGATTAATAAAAATATATTAATTCATCAAGCATTCATCAAGCAAATGATCTTAATATTTGTATATTTTATCTAGTAAAGTTCGAGTT
This sequence comes from Pomphorhynchus laevis, assembly GCA_012934845.2. Lineage (NCBI taxonomy): Eukaryota > Metazoa > Acanthocephala > Palaeacanthocephala > Echinorhynchida > Pomphorhynchidae > Pomphorhynchus > Pomphorhynchus laevis. Next base: position 78,814 of record WNNJ02002950.1, on the reverse strand, counting down.
ACTCACATCATTGATCTAATAGATTAATATTTCAACAAATCAAAGTTAAGAGTTCGCAGTCACGAAAGTGACTAACTCTTCGTATCCACGATAGTAGCCAACTTCTTTGCTTTTATTTAAAGCGCATATATTAATACTCGTAAGATCATCGTAATAATCAATTTGATCGGTACCACAAAGCAATGCCATCTCATATTTATCACAAATCGCAAGCAGCTCTAAGTGGCCACTTGAGCAGGACTAGCTCATGTAATATTATCAAGCATACCTCCAGTAATTACAAATCATTTGCTTCTGCTAAGAATAATAGGAATTTTCCACCACATAATGTTAAACCATTAGATTCCTCTTCTCCGCAACCCCGTTTTGATGCCGATGTTTTGGCTTTCCACCGTATCATAAGTGTATGATTAATGCAATATATCGCAGATAGCAATATAATTTTTATATATATTTCCTTACATGCCGATATTTGTATTGAATAACGGCTCATATTATCTTATTACCTAATAATAGATTAATTATCTAACAATTATATTTTCATTTTTTTATTTCTAAGATATCGAAAATTCGGGAATCATCCTGCTATCGTAGGAGAATTCTGAACACTTTTTATAAGTTCATGAAATTAAATTAGTTTGTCTTCTGTGATGGTGAAAGCATCATGGATGATTTAATTACTCTGATTGATTTAATCTTGAATACCGTATATTCGCGTAATTTTCCTCATGTATAATACAATTGAATGTGTTGAGAGCGTTTTATATTATTGACCAAATTCTATTATTACAAAAGTTAATTAAAGTAGGCTTCTCTTCATGACAAACTCTATGTATGTCATCATACTTAAGTTAACGAAAGCAATACATATTCCCCTCAAGTGTAAATTCAGATTCATATATTTTTATCTGTAGGTATTTCACATTGTAGTTTACCATCTCTAGCGTAAATCGCAATTTTTATCGTTGACGTTAAATCTTATAGTCCATACAGATTCTGTACCGGCTCCATACAGATTACATACAGAATCTGTACTGGACTCTTAAAACTAACTTGTCTATGAATTTTGGTAAATCCAAGATAATTCGCTTTGCTATAAAATTATATCTTAATAGGGTTAGCTATTATAAACATTGGACTTACAAGAGTATATTTGGGAAATATTCTAGGGGTATTTATTCAAACAATTTATCTTGGAAATGTCATGTAGATGACGGTTCCCAAAAATGCTCTAGCCGACTATTCGATATTCGCAGTTTAAAAAAGCTGAGTTTATACCAAATTAGTTGACGATTATTTACAATATCGCCATTCGTCTGTGCTGGCATGCAGTTGTTATCCACTATATATTACTATATCATTTATTGATATATTAATATTTATTTATTTATTGATATATCATTTATTATATCATTTATGGTCCACTTCATCATGTTTTAAATACGCAAATGATTTTATAATGATCAATTTGGGATTAGAGAGTCAAAATTTAGAATGAACTGGACTCTTAAAACTATTTTGTCTTAAAATTTTGCTAAATCCAAGATAATTCGCTTTGCTTGAAAGCAAATTAGGACTTACCACAGTTAGTTCGGAATACATTGGAATACATACAGTTTTAATTCGCCTTCTGACTTTGGTTCGATTGTGTTACTTCAAACAATCAATGATCTATACCTTACCCAACATGTCAATGGATTTACCAGAATATCTTCTACGTCTCGTTCTCTTCTTGATCTGGTTTTGTCTGCTCCAGGACATATTGTCACTAGCGTTAATCACTTGGATCCAGTTGGTTGTTCTGATCATGTCACCTTATTAATAGATCTTGGAATAAGTATCCCTATATATAATTCTTTTGTTAATAGATTCAACCCTTTTAAAGCCGACTACAACAAAATAAAGGAGTTCCTTTCTACCGTTTCGTGGCCTGATGCTTATACTGTGGGTATTGATTCCGCCTGGCTGTTTTTCAAAGACACCTTGTATTCAATACTTACCCGCTACGCTCCAATTGTACGTCAAACTGACGTCGGCTTATCTCCTCGTTGGTTTAATCGAGAACTCAAACAAGCACTGGCTCGACGACGCAAGGCATATTGTAATTATAAAGCAGGTAACTCTAGTTTTGAGCAATACCGACAGTATAGAAACAGGGTAACATCCTTGAAGAGACGTACGAGAGTAATCTTTGAAAAGAAATTATCCCAACGATGTCGTCGTGATCCTGGCTCACTCTTCAAATACATTTCATCAAGAAAACGTATAGCTAACACTTTCTCCTCTATTCTCGATAGCCAAGGTGATTTGGTATTGGACTCAAAGAAAATTGCGAACGTATTCGGCACACACTTCACATCGCTGAATTCGTCACTGAATGCTTCACCGCAAATAACTGACAGTTTGTATTGTTTGGTAGCTAATACTACTTCTGACCTTGATAACTTCATTAGACCTGACTTAGTGTACAGCGAGTTGTCCCGTCTGAAATGCACATTAAGTGCTGGTCCGGATCTATTGCCGTCAGCATATCTTCGCAACCTAGCTGACATCATATACCTACCTCTATATAATATCTTCTGTGCAACACTTGTGCTAGGAAAGATTCCCTCAGACTGGAAGCGCTCTATTATCTGCCCAATATTAAAACAGGGGTCTCGTTCTGACATCTGTAACTACAGACCGATTAGCCTCACATGTGTCTGCTGTCGCGTACTGGAACGCTTACTTCTGCGAAAAGTCACCACTCACCTAGAAACGAACCATATTCTAGCCCCTGAACAACATGGTTTTCGAAAAAATCATTCAACGCTAACGAATTTGTTGTTATCACACGATAGCTGGACCAGATATTATGATTCTGGTATTCCGGTTGACGCCATCTTCTTCGACTTCTCTAAGGCATTTGATACAGTCCTTCATGCTAATTTAATTCAAAAACTGCGTAATATCAACCTTGATGAGTGTTTAGTTCGCTGGATTATTGAATTTCTGTCTGACCGTCATTGCTTCGTAAGGGTAAACGACGAATTATCTGATCGCTTCCCTACAAATCTTGGAGTACCTCAAGGAACTATACTCGGTCCAGTTCTTTTCAGCATATACATTAACGACCTCATTCCTAAACTTGGATCTGAGTGTGTTCTTTATGCTGATGATTTAAAAATTTGGCGCCCCATATATTTGGACTCAGATGTTGACATCTTGCAGTATGATATTAACACCATAAATGACTGGTCGATTTTGAACGGGTTAAAATTCAATTTGAAAAAGTGTGCCTACATTTGTATATCAAGACGTCCGGCCGAGTCAGCTCATATTTATCATATAAACAACAGTGTTATTCTTAGGACGAACTCATACAGGGATTTAGGTGTTTATGTATGTTCTAACTTATCGACACGTTTACATACTGACACTACATGTTCCAAAGTGAGAAGAGTCATCGGCCTGATTCGCCGAGCTCTTGTTCATATTGACATCTCATGCTTTAAAACAATCTCACAAGCACTTATTTTGAGCATCCTCCTATATGCTTCGCCAGCTTGTTACCCAATCACCTTACGAGAACGTTATAATCTAGAGTCTGTATTCCGATCAGCAACTAAAATGGTAAAAGCGGTTAGACATATGGAATATCAAGATCGGCTCTCGAGTTTGGGAATGAGATCGCTTCAGTATCTGCGCGACAAGGCGGACCTGTGCCTAGCCTGGCAGATTTTACACGACAATCACCATCCACTCAGATCGCTAATGCATACGCGCGATATAACCTCACTTCGTGGTCATCAGTTCATGCTAAAAACACAACGATTACGCTACAAACGAACATCCCTATACTTCCAACGAATCGTTAATACTTGGAACCACCTTGCTGACACAACAGTAGCATCCTCGAATCTGGCTTCTTTTAAACGAAATCTGGAGGAAGATCCCTTCTTGAAGACGAAGATCGAGTCAGAGAACATATGAACAATAGAAAGTACACTCTACATTTTCATTTTATTTACTTTTTCTGATTGTGACGCAACTTGTAATGAGCCTTGCTGCTCACTTTGTTGTCTATTGATAATAATAATAATAATAACATCTTATGGGTACTTTTTCCCAACAATTTATATTGGAAATGACATACCGATGACATTGTCAAAAAATGCGCTGGCCGAGTATTCTCTATTCACAGTTTAAGAAAACTTAGTTACAAATGATTTATTTTTACGTTGCAAATGCGGGCCAGCGCATGCTTACATGACCACAACAAAACAAAATGTAAATCATGTGTCGAGAAGGTGTGAACGGAGAAGGTGTTTGAATGCGATAAAGGAGAAAGCGCGGCGGACGTCGAGAGGGAGTTGATTCTAGGCGAGTGGGGCGGCGACGAGGAAGGATCGGATACCGTAGTTGTTAGAGTAATTGGGAAAGTAGAGTAATATGGAATTACGGCAACGCAGTGATAGATAGATGGGGCGAGTATCGTTTAAGAAAGAGAGGTTGATGAACGATTGGGAAACCGACAGCGATGATACGAAAAGTCACGATAAGAAGGCGGCGATATATGCGGATGTGGATGGTGGGCCAGGAGAGTTGAGCAAGATATGTGGATGCGTCGTCAAAGCGACGGAGACGTAGGAGCACTCGAATGGCGAATTTGATTATTCGTTGTAGGGGTAGGATGATGGATGTTGGAGAATTGTGAAAAGACTGAGGTATTAATAGATTTAAGGGAACAAAATCGATGAAATAATATACATACGAGTATAAGAACGGAATTCGATAAGGGGGCGAATACGGCGGATGTCACGGAGAATTAGGTTAGACAAATTAGTAGTAATTAAATGATATTTCAAGACACAATACATTTAATATTAAAAATCAATCACAATTTTAATGTTTCGTCTTGAAATTCATGCGTTCGTGTATTTAAAGATTAACGACTGCTTGTCTTACATTTGCAAAATACAAATAAATACTTTATCGCGAGTTTTATTCTTTGAATCTCAGTTTGAATTAATCTGAAATTCAGTATTGAATGCTTAACATTAATAAATTATGTTCATTTATTTGGCCAATTTCCGTATCACATTGTAATATCACATTTAAATTACGAAATTTACCTTGAAAATCAATGTCAATTTCTTGTGGAATACTAATATCTTCAAAGAAACAATTTCTAGTGCCTGCATCCACAATTGTAATTAGATCGATGAAAACTGAGTCAGATGTTGTTAAGACCATTGAAAGCACGAATCCCCAGAAATTAATTTGATGGAACGAATACATTCTGAAATATGAAATTTACAATAAATACGAATTAAGATAGATGTTATGATCATTATTAGGTTTACAAAATGAAATTGTATTTACGCAACAACTTATTAAAAGCATTGCATCTAAACTCGATATAGCTCTTTCCATGTCTTCTTTATATAAAAACAATGGACTTTAAATGATGGATAAATGAAATTTTAAAATAATACAAAATTAAAAGACCATGTATTTGTAGGACTCTATTTTTCTTATAATGTCATATAATTTTAAATTAGTTTCACCTTTGAATAGCACTATTTTGTTTAAAAAGGCGAAACGAAACTTTTTTGTCTAAATTCAAAACAGCATTTTGTCAAGAGAAATAATGGGAATGGGAATTTTGGTAGAACGGTTATCGCACAAATCTTTTCAGATTTGTAAAAAAACCTTTTCAATAAAAAGATGTTTCTACATCTTTAATAGATTTTCTACAAATCTATTAAAGATTTGTTCAGTAGACTCCTGAGTACGTGAATTTATAGAAATTTCATTTTATTTGAAAAAATACATAACCGTCATCGGGAAATTATTGAGAAATGAATCAAATATTTATAGATACATTTTGTATCTTCTACAAAATGTGTTACTGAGATTCTCAAACTTAGACTGAATTTTTTAATTCCTCATTTTTTGGACAAAAACGAGAAAAGATTAAAAAATTTACTGGTTAAAAAGTATTTTCACTAGATAAAAATTACAATTTTCCTTATTTTCCGGATTTTCCTGATTTCCCGCTTGCTCCTCTCGCGGAAAGGAAGGAATAAAATTTTCAGATTATCATTACCATGACCAAACGCAAGACTACAAAAAATTAACTCATTAAGTTAAATCTAGTAGCCAACAAATGTCTGGATACACTGCGACCCATGTTGCTTGTAATAACGATAGTTGTAATTGTTGGACTATCATTGTCCATCGGCTAATGATGAATCATTGAACCAATGTGATTTTATATGTGGATTTTGTGTCACTCGGACAATAAATCAGTTTACTGCTAAAGTGGATAAACTTAATCAACTCATGATGTTGATAATCGGTTTATAATTCAAATGAATAATCGTTTTACATCAGAAAATTTTCGACAAGCAAAAACATGCTATTAATTATGGTAGCTTGAACATTAATAGGAAAATAAAACTAACCGGTAACATATTGAATTCTAGTTATACAAACATTGACGATCACTCCAAATCAAATAATGTTGACAAACAAAATGATGGGAATTGTGATGTTGATAATCGGTTTATAACTCATGTGAACTCAACCATTCGTACTTGGACTCGAGGTCAACGACATTCACGATTACTTAGTATACCGAATTCTTCAAAGAACGTTGATGATATTGCAACGAATGATAATGATATACAAGAAAACATCCTCAATGTAAATAATACTAATTGTACCGGTTCTTTAATCGAATAACCTCACCCTGATCAAGCTGATGGGATTCCTGCTAATAACGAACCAATCATTGCCCAGTCTCAACGAGTCACATGTACACCAACTAACAGTCACAATGCACGTTTTTCTTCGTCAGATATGTAAGTACACTCTAAACTGTCGATAAGGGGGCGGATACGACGAATGTCACGGAGAATTAAATTAGACTAGCGGACCTAGTCGCGGACGAAGGGTTTCAGGGAAAGGTGATCATCGAAATGGAATCCAAATAAAGTGAGATTGTGGACTATGAGGATTATTGATTATGCAAAAGGTACAAGGGGAGGAGATATGTTAGGTTTACGGGGGAGGATCCACATTATTTTAGACTTGTCTGGGTTTAGAACGAGATGAAGATGGGAGAGACGTTTGTAGATAGAAAAAAGACAGTTGGAGGCAGAAATTGTGATATCGTATATGCGATGTGCGGGTGCATGAGCATATATGAGGATGTCATCAGCGTATTGCATGACGTTAAAGGAGTAAGGTTTGATAACTGGAGAGAAATCGCCGAGTAGAAGAGAGAAAAGCAGGAGTCATTGGACTGAATCTTGTGGGACCTCGCAGAAAATAGAGATGAGAGGAGAGGATAAGGAATTTGAACAGAGTTGAAAAGAACGGTCGGATAGAACGATCGATGAATCTACTGGAATGATTCTACGAAATTCTTTTTGATTATCAGGAACTCGAATGCGAATTTTACGAGATCTTACCATTAATGAGCATAATCAACTTCGTCAAGCAAAAGAACTTATAAGACAACGCGTTAAAAGCGGAGAGAATACCTTGTCTATTCAGAATTTTCAATTTGTGCGGCAGAGAACGTGGATTCGGTGATTCCATTGGAACAACATCTGGTTTATCATCTGCCGCTATCATCTGCACATTTACTAACTACGAACAGATTTACAAGTACATAATTTGATATAGTAGAGCATAAGTCTCTGTTGTGGTTTGATATCAACGGTATACGACAGCAGATTGGCAATATTAAAAAAAGAATAAAAATGATTATCGTTGTCTTCTAATCAAGAGAGATGAGTTAAGGTCAAGGGTATATAGCACTAATCCTTTGTTGGTTGTGTCAACTGAGTCTTGGCTAAATTCTGCAATTACTGATAGGGACGTTGTATTGTCCAATTACATGTATTATCGTGTCTACTGTTGCTGTCGAAGAGGTGGTGAATTAATACCTTACATACATTGCAGTATTTTGGCAACATTGCTTAAAGCGAAATCATCTGATGATGTTGAAACTTTATGGCCAACTATATTTCTACCCAATCATCAATGTGTCAATAGCGCATGAGAACAGTTTCAAACAGTATTATTGGATTTGCTTCGGGGTTATTCTCCAAACGAAGTTTAAGAAATTGGTATAATAATACAAATTTATTTAATGTGGCAAATGCGTACAAGCTGTACGCTTACAAGTCCACAAACAAAAATGAAAAAGTCAAGCAGATAAATTGTTAAAATGGAATCGAATTTGTCGTTTGAAGCACTGCAGGGAAGTTGATTGGCGTATATGAATGGGCAGATGATTCCACGATAGAGGAGCAGCCACCAGGAAGGAGCGGAGTCCAAAGGAGGTAGAGTAGTTTGGGACATGTAAAAGAAGGGAATTACAGGAACGCAAGGAACAGTAAACAGGACGAGAATAATCAAGAAATGATTTCCTTCAAATGTGCTTGCCGCATTTTGGCTGATGTACATTTTACTGTCAACTGATCAACTATAACCTTGTCAAGAGAGTATACACCTCACAGTTGCAACTTGAACTCTGATCTCGTAATAGCGTAACGTATCAATATATTTATTAGTGTTTACTCCTGTGATTTGTGTCATTGTAGAAATTTGTATCTTCAGAACATCGTATTGCTCTGTTCTATAAGGTGTGCGTCTCTAACGCTTTTTATAATGTCAAAGGTTGATTTTTTACCTGTTTCTTTACAAATCGGGAATGTCTTAATTATTTGTTTTACGTATTTCTCTCCTTAGAATCATAATATTGCAAGTTGCTTTGAATTGTCGGATACTGCGGATGTAGCAAACGCATCCTTGAGGCGTTTAATATACTGCTCCAACAACCCGCGATATTGTTGTCTAAAAGAATTGCAATACTGTTGGAAGGCTAGCTGATATTCTTGTCATTGTTCACTTAATATACTCATTCCAATCTAAAGATAACAACGACGTCTACATATAATTACAAACGTATGATTACATTATAATTACTACCAATAAGTAACAAACAAATATCGATTTTAATATCGATCGGGTCTTTCAATAGTAGAATTTATGTAAATGTAATATAAAATTCTACAATTTTGTAGAATTTGCTCGGATTAAAGACGTTGTGTAGCCAATCGCTCTTCAAAATTTCATCATTTTAGTCGTTTAAAAGATGTAAACTTGTTGCGGACAGCAATAAAGAATTGCGAAGTTTAAGAAATTGGTATAATAATACAATTTATTTAATGTGGCAAATGCGTACAAGCTGTACGCTTACAAGTCCACAAACAAAAATGAAAAAGTCAAGCAGATAAATTGTTTAAACGGGATCGGATTTGTCGTTTGAAGCACTGTAGGGAAGTTGATTGGCGTATATGAATGGGCAGATGATTCCACGATAGAGGAGCAGCCACCAGGAAGGAGCGGAGTCCAAAGGAGGTAGAGTAGTTTGGGACATGTAAAAGAAGGGAATTACAGGAACGCAAGGAACAGTAAACAGGACGAGAATTATCAAAAGGAAGGTTGAGAAATGAAGAGGTATGAATAGTTACAAGGCGGAAAGCAACGATAGGAAGACGAATTTGAACACGACAATAAATTGTAGGCAAATCGAGAGTAGCAAGATGGTAGGATGTATGATAAAAACGACGATACGGAGGAGAATTCGGACGGCTGCGTTGACGATGCGTTATAGGGGAAGAAGAGTGGATTTAGGTGAGTTGGAAAATAGACTAAGACAATAATCGAGTCTAGAAAAAAGGAGAGATGATATGAGAGTCATACAAGAAGGGAAATCGATCAATCTACGAACTTGACGGAGGTTGCGGAGTATCAAGGTAGATGAGCGTACTTTATCTCTAACGAAAGGTTTAAGTGAAAGTCGGTTGTCAAAATGGAAGCCTAGGAAAACGAGATTATCAACGATAGGAAGAATTGTAGAATTTAATGATACGGAGGGAGGTTCGAAGCCGAGACGTCGAGGTAGGATCCACATAATTTTGGATTTATCAGGATTCAGAGAAAGGCGAAGGGAAGAAAGATGATTGGAAATTGAGACAAGACAGTCCGAAGCGGAAACACTAAGATCGTGAATACGATAAACAGGTGCATGAGCATAGATGAGAATGTCATCAGCATATTGCATAACATGGAAGTTAAATTAATGAGAAATCGAAGACAAATCACCAAGAAGAAGAGAGAAAAGTATAGGGCCTAATACGGAGCCTTGTGGAACACCGGACGGAATGGACGAAGGATGAGAGAGAAGAGTTAGAATATACGCGAAATGTACGGTTTGATAGATATGAAGAAAACCATGATACAGTGGGTAAAGAGAAGCCATAATCATGACGAAAGCGATGGAGAAGAATCGAGTGATCGACGATGTCAAAAGCAGACGATAGATCAAGAGAAACTATGACACTACATAATTTATGATCGCGCGATATAAGTCGTTATAAACTTTAAGACATGCAATTTCGGTAGAGTAATTAGAGCGAAAAGCGGCTTGGAAGAGAGGAAGTAAGTTAGAGGAATAGAGATATGTATTAACTTGCTTAAGAACGAGACGCTCAAGGAGTTTAGAGAGGGTTGGGAGAAGTGAAATAGGACGGTACGAAGATGGTAGTGAGAAGTCGAGAGATTGCTTTTTGATGAGAGGACGAACAGTGGCGCATTTCCAGATGGAAGGAAATGTACGGCTACGGATGGACGAGTTGAACAATGTCGTTAGGAAGGGTAAGATAAAGGAGCAGATTTTTTTAAGCAAGTGAGTGGGAATTGGGTCAGAAGGAGAGGTTTTATTAGGTAATGACAGCAGAACCGAAGAAACTTCATCAGACGAAACGGGAAGAAGGTGGAATAGTTCTGGGAGGGAAGTATTTAAAGATAAGAGTGGGTACAAGGGGGCTATGGGGAGTAGGAAAAGTAAATTTGATAGCTTAGTTTGTAGATAAGAAGAAAATTCATCAGGATTTATATTACAAGGGGTAGATGATCGTGAAAGAATTGAGTTTAAGATTTTCCAATGAGATTTAGTGTTGGAAGATGACTCGAGTTGATTTCGCCAAAAGAGAGTACGTTTAGTACGTATAAGAATGAGATGTGAACGGCGTTGAGAAAAGTAGGAATCACGAAGATTTGGAGGGAGTGAGTTGGGTGAACGTTTAAGAAAGCGTTTATACATACGAAAAGAGTGACGGAGTCGACGCTTAGAAAGACTACAGTCAGAATCGAACTAGGGAGCATGGCGCAAGCGCTGGGAACGTCGAAGTCGACTAGGCAGAAGGTTATTGAGGATCGACGTAAGTTCATAATCAAACAGAATGCAGAGATCATCGGGAGAGAGATAGTTAAGAGGAAGTGAAAAGAGTGAAGAATTGAGTAAGGCTGTGCAGAGAACAGGGATATCGAGAAGCTTCCAGGGTCGACTTGGTGTAGATAAAGGTAAAGGCGGAGAAGGAGGATGGGGACGAGTAAGAGTAAGAGTGACAAGGAAATGATCGGACAAACCAGGATCAGTAATTGACAAGGAGGTATAGTCATTGAAGCAGTTAGGAACAGCAATGATGTCGAGAGCACCGCCGAGAATATGAGTTGGGCTTGTTGAAAGTAATTTATAGTTAAAATCAGAAAAAAGATTAGTTAAAGTGATAGAGTCAGAGTCAGACGGGCGATCAAGACGAATGTTAAAGTCACCGAGAACAAAAGAAGGAGTATAAGACAATGAACAGTGAGACATTAGATCTGCAAGGTCGTTAAAGAAGATACGTGATGGGGCAACTGAACCTGGACGGTATACAATCACAAGTTCCAGAGGGAAAGGCGTTGATAATCTGCATATGAGTAATTCGAACGAAGTGTAACGGATGTTAACGTTGATTTTACGTAAAGACATTGGGTGACGAGCAATGGCAACAATACCGCCATGGTTAGACGCAGTAGATGTATGAGATGTAATTTGACGAGCTGATTCAACTAGAGAACAACCAGAGCGACATAGACGACGAATAGCAAGATCGTCGGAGTCAGAGTGCCAGGATTCGGTAATGCAGAGAATATCGATAGATAATTGATCGAGGATATCGAGAAGCATATCAGTTTTATGAAGAATGGAGCGAGTAAGACGAAAAGTATGCTTAGGAGGGAGATCGACTAGCGAAGAAGACAAGGGGGAGAGATAGGACGTCATCGAATTTTTGGCCTTGTGTGAACGTGAAAATTTCCGTTGATTTTACGTATAGATAAGGATGACTCGTCGTTTGTTTCACGTCGACGTTTTTCAATGCGAGCTTAATTGAGCTGGGCAATATCAGAATGGGAGCGGTCAGGAAAGATACGGCAAGTAGATGAAGTGGTAAGAAGTTTAAAACGTTGGGAGAGTACCGAAGAGGCATGTGAACTATGTCGGAAAACGATTTTTAAGAGTGGAGGACTGAGATGATTGGATTTAGTGGATTTGTTTAAACGAATAAAGGATACAGGAGCGATATTATTGAAGAGTGATGGGTTATCATCAGGAAGAATGGTTGCTAGGATAGACCTGAAAGCAGATACATCATCATCGAGGCGAGATTGTGGAGAAGCAGATTCGGAAAGCTTTAAGTTTGATATGATTATACAGCGATCGCGCGAAGGAAAACGATTTCGTGGAAGTGGTGGACGGACAGAGCTGGTAGGAGTCGAGGTAGATGAGCAGATAGAAGTGGAAATGACAGGGGTGCTTGATAAAGAATTAATATTGGTTGGAGCAAGTGTGACAGGAGCGGGGTGTTGAATCGGTTGATCAGAGATGTGACTGGATATGATTTTAAATGAAGGATGTAAATTATTTGGAAGTGTTACGTGGGAGGTAGAGTAAGGAGAATTAAAATAGGTTGGGGCATGAGTGACAGGAATGGAGTGTTGAATCAGTTGATCGGAAATGTTACTGGAAATGATTTTGATGGAAGGGTGTAAATTATTGAGAGGTGATACAGGGGAGGTCGAGTAAGGAGTACGTGAGGAGAATAAAGAAGTTTGAGATTTATTTAGATTGGGGGAGGAATAGGAAAGAGGAGGTACGAGATGAAAAGCTTTACCGTTAGCATTGTTAGAATGAGAAAGATTAATGGAAGTTTGGTACGTAGTTGAACGAGGAGTGTGTGAGAGAGTAGGTTCAATAATGGGATTATATGATGCGAAGTCATGTGTTGATGCGAGGGAAACATCTAAAACAGCATTGGTCTGAGTGGTCGTGTGTGATACAGGAGTAGATGAGCAGGATAACTGTAGTAGTCGTACTGATGTACAAAAACCGCAAGTGAAATGTTTACGTTTATACACCGAGTGGTCGGATATTTTAACACGAACAAGTGTCCATACATCGCAATCTTTGGAATCGCATCCAACTTCAAAGCTGATATAACCATCATTGCATTCCGATGTGGAAGATTCTTGATCAGGAACATGGATCTGAGATCGCGCTTTTTTAGGCATGACCTTTTATCGATAGATTGAGCTCAATCCGCGAGCTTAACGAGCGGAACTGACAGGAATAATCTGGAACTGACAGGAATAATCTGGAACTGACAGAAATAATCTGGAACTGACAGGAATAATCTGGAACTGACAGGAATAATCTGGAACTGACAGGAATAATCTGGAACTGACAGGAATAATCTGGAACTGACAGGAATAATCTGGAACTGACAGGAATAATCTGGAACTGACAGGAATAATCTGGAACTGACAGGAATAATCTGGAACTGACAGGAATAATCTGGAACTGACAGGAATAATCTGGAATGTAAGTAGTTAATATGTATAACAAGATAGTTTAAAATTGGTTTGTATAGTTTAAAATTGGTTTGCATTTATCAAATTTAAACATGGTTAACTAGCTCGCAATTCTTTTATTGCTGTCCGCAACCAGTTTACATCTTTTAAACGACCAAAATGATGAAATTTTGAAGAGCGATTGGCTACACAACGTCTTTAATCCGAGCAAATTCTACAAAATTGTAGAATTTTATATTACATTTACATAAATTCTACTTTTGAAAGACCCGATCGATATTAAAATCGATATTTGTTTGTTACTTATTGGTAGTAATTATAATGTAATCATACGTTTGTAATTATATGTAGACGTCGTTGTTATCTTTAGATTGGAATGAGTATATTAAGTGAACAATGACAAGAATATCAGCTAGCCTTCCAACAGTATTGCAATTCTTTTAGACAACAATATCGCGGGTTGTTGGAGCAGTATATTAAACGCCTCAAGGATGCGTTTGCTACATCCGCAGTATCCGACAATTCAAAGGAACTTGCAATATTATGATTCTAAGGAGAGAAATACGTAAAACAAATAATTAAGACATTCCCGATTTGTAAAGAAACGGGTAAAAAATCAACCTTTGACATTATAAAAAGCGTTAGAGACGCACACCTTATAGAACAGAGCAATACGATGTTCTGAAGATACAAATTTCTACAATGACACAAATCACAGGAGTAAACACTAATAAATATATTGATACGTTACGCTATTACGAGATCAGAGTTCAAGTTGCAACTGTGAGGTGTATACTCTCTTGACAAGGTTATAGTTGATCAGTTGACAGTAAAATGTACATCAGCCAAAATGCGGCAAGCACATTTGAAGGAAACATCTAATAATTAAGAAAACCTTAAAACTTGCTAACGCTCATTAGCAAGCAGAATTAAGAGCAAGTACGATAAAAACAGTACAAGAAAACACCAACGTCCAGAGAATCAGAACATACGGGAATTCAAGAACTAACCACAAACGACAAAGACAACGACCGGACAAGGAAATAAACAGACCATGTCAAGGTTGCAACACCAATGACCACCACCGTTGGCAAGAAGTAGAATTTTATAGACATATTATCTTTATACGGAATTAGGCCTTCAGAATAAAAACAGGAAGTTAGGTCATTAAAAGAACCAACAATGATCCAGGAGCTACCAGGCTCTTTGGGGTTTGTTAACTATCTGATGGAGTTAATCTCTTAGCTCAATCTTGAAAGCATTGGAAATAAACAGAAAAAGACCAAAGTTGCTTTGTGAACTTAAAAAATATTATCTGCAACAATAAAACGCTATCGCACTTCGAAACAGAGCTAGAAACATACGTTTTTAAAGATGTTTGTGTTGAAGCCATATTATTTTAAAAGTATGAAAACACACTAAAACAGGCTAGTTTTGCGTGAAACTTAACTAAGGTAGGGATACGATACCGCCAACTAGAAATAGTCTATGGCTGTAATTTGGGGATATTAATAGTTCCATCTGTATTTATATGGAAAACAAATTATTACTATGAAGAATCACAATTCGCTTAATTTGATATTAAATCCAAAAGGAAGCAGTCAGCTAGAATACTAAGGTGGCTATTGAGTCTACATCAAAATTCATATTGTGTTTTGTATATGGAAGGCTCCGAAAATCTGGCAGACATATTGTCCAGACAAGCAATGGTTTATGAGAAAGGAACAACCGCCAGACGAATAATTAGCAGAAGGTTATATAGATTCTAAAATAGAGCGTCATTACGAAATCGATAGTTTTATCAAATGCTATAGCGGAATTAGAGAATAGTATTGAAGATTTCGCATTGAAAGAAACAATGTGTAATGTGTTTTAATGATTTAGATTGTTTTCGCAATAAAAGAAACAATTTGACCGTGTTATTAATAATATTCTTGATATTCTTGTAAATGATTTACACTCATACAGTATCGTAGGCCCACTCCATAATTGGATCAAATTATTTCTATAAAATCGTAGCTTTGCGGTAAAAATTGAAAGCACTCTCTCGAATTGGCATTTACAATTATGCGGAGTCCCTTAATAATCTGCCCTCAGTCCACTGCTTTTTAATATCAACATCAATATGCTCCACTGTAAATTGAACTGGACATGTGTAATGCATGTGGATTATCTCAAGATATGGCGGACATTAACTTGCACTCGATACACAGGTGATACAGGGTGATGTTGATGTGATTGTGTCATCATGGTGTCATTTCAAATTATTGATATTGAACAGTTCAAAATGCAATCACTTATACATCGGTAACAAAATGTTCATAGGCAGCTGTGCCATAGAGAATCGTACGATACAGCAAGTTTCTAGCATATCCGATGTCGGAGTTATGGTATGTCATGATCTTAGCACTCGACTTCTCGTATCGATTTCGTCTAGCAGATGCGTTCGGCTGCTCGGACTACTAAGGCATTCTTTTGGTCGACTTTATAACCATAGCTTTCGTATTTTATATAATGCCATTCTATTGACACTCATGATATACGCGTCTCCTGTCACTTTTCCACAATTTCACCAGGATATGCAACACTTTGAGAGAGTATTACGTAGGGCCACTGGTTTGGTTGGATTAAAACTTTCGCTGCCTTAATGTTGAACGTATGAAAGCACTTAAAGCATGTCTAATTGAAATTTCACTCAAGTTGGCTAATTTGATGTTCGTGTGGAGGACTCTTATCACATCCGAGCATACCTGTCGATGTACATTTAATTTAAGTAAGACAACAGCTCTCCGAAAATATAAATACCGTTTAGAAAGATCACTTCCGCTTATCGAAAAAAGTGTAACTATCAGTGATAGACTCACATGACTTTGGAATATGTGCCTGTCATCGAAGGAGTCCTCTCTTCGATTAGGGATGACTTCCTTCGACAATTATAATAATTACTATGTATATGTACAACATGGACCGGTATGTATTATCCTCAAAGAGTTCATTGCATCATATACCTAAGCGAGCGTCCCGCTAAAAACATCTTCAATGATGTGATACATTGGTTGCCGAATCTTTAGGATCTTCCAAGATGTGGCGCAAGTTATGTGGTCATAAGCAAAATTGAGTCATATTATGATAAAGTAATCCAAAACCGCGAAGTAAGAACTAATCTCCAGTCCATTACTGTTTTATGCCAGCTACTGTTTCAGAGTAATCGTATCACAAAAAATAAAGACAGTTCGCAAGAACTTATAGAGACGTTTACAAATATGGAATGAAACGAACTTGAATGAACTATTATTTGAAGCTCGTCTTTTGCAGCGGGAACATGTTCAATATTTAAAAAATAAAAAAGAAACGACCAACAATGGATTAAGAAATTTTCCACATTGATTCAGCAGAGAAAAACTACAGCAGCGAAACTGATAAGTAGCGACAACCTAGTACAAGCTAAAATAATATCGTTAGACGAAACGATTTAAAATACTTCCGTTTGTCAGAAATTTGTTTATCTCTATCCATCAGCAAATCCCTTGTACAATTAAGCAATTTTGCAAAGCCCATTAATGAACCGTGTTCCACATCGTGCTGTCCGTTTTGAACACATTTGTGCTGCAAACATTATTAGTGCGACAAAGGGAACACATGGTTGTGCAGGTCCGTCAGATACAGATGCAAACTTTCGGCGTAGTATGCTGTGTTCCTTTGGTACTATATCGCAACTAGCTTCACGCTTGGCGGAAATCACAATTAAAATTGCTAGTGAACATATTGATTCAAATGACTTGGTGTATTTTACTGTTAGCAGGCTAATCCTTCTAGACAAACAACTTGCGTAAGACCAACAGGCACTGTGGCGGTAAGTCGTCGAATCATATGTAAGGTACTGGCTAAGCTAATAGGAAAATACCTACAACCTGTTTGCACAAACATTCAACTATGCGTTAGTCAACGATGCGGTGTTGAAGCAGCAATTCATTCAATCCGTGAAAACTTTAATTCGAATGATACATTATGTGCATTCAATTAGATGCAAAAGATGCCTTAAATACAATTATCAGGGCGCTTGCACTACGCAACGTTGATAATGTATGTCCTGTGATGTTCTGTTTTTTTGCAAAATCTTTATGGCAGCTCAATTACATTATGTGTTGAAAAATACAGGATTTTTAGCGAAGAGGGTTTTACCTAAGGTGATCCTCTTGAAATGATAGTTTTTGCTGTGTCCTCACTTCTGGGGTGTGCGACACATGTGGATTCCTTTTCTCGGCTAGCTGCTAGATCGTTCAAACATAGAAAAGACTTGTTATCGAGGTTGAAATTTTATAATGTTTTTGTTTGTCTGTGAGTTACATTCTGCAGTCCAGAGATACGCCTAAGTTTTGTTCATGTGGAGAATTATATTCGGTAAGACATGATATCTCTTCAAGAGAAGGATGTATGACAATAATACGCCACAACGCAGTAAGATATTTCATTGTGTATGAGCTTGAAAAAAATATGCTTAAATGTAGTCGTTGAGCCAGAATTACAGGTAGTACCGGAATATGTTGTGTTTGAAAAGCCAAGCACAACTAGAGAACGAGACACTCGCATGAGAGCGTCCAAAGAGAATGGTCACTAGGGGATAAGATAAGGTAACGATATCCGGTATTTTCTCGTCGTCGCTCCCCTCGCATGGAATCAGCTCCTTCTCGGCGTCCGCCGCGCTCAAATACATTATCCGTTCCCACCTTCTCGACACATGCTTTAGACTTTTGTTTGCTTTTTCTTCGTGGTCATGTAAGCTTTCACGAGCACGCATTTGCCACGTAAAAATAAATCTTTTTTATCTATTGCCCGTTCAGATAGTCTAAAATTTTCGCAGCTTCCCCGGAATTTTTTAGCAGCATCATACAATGACCTCGCAATCTCGTATTATCTCGAAATCTAACTACATCCACAGGAAAACCATCAACTGAATATACAATTCGCCAAAGTGCAATCAAGTCAAGAAAAAGAAAACGATACCTCACTGCTAAAACATTCAAGCATTTTAACTTTAAAGTAAAACTCCGTTAACAACGCTATTGGTAAGCACTTCTGATTACATTTTCCAGGTTAATCAACTCCCCCGATTCATGAATTATCACTTCCATGTCGGGATGCTCTGAGACTCGCTAGATTGAGTGTCCATTTATTTTAGAGTCAAAATGAGCTTTATCGTTACCCAATCTCATCCATGCACACTTTGTCGTGTTGAGTATCAGGCCAGTATTATTACATCAAGTCCCGATACAGTTAAGATCATGTTGTACAAATTCACAATCCGCCTCATTTTGGGTTGTTGCCCAAATTTTGACATCGTCAGCAAATGCCAGGTGAAGACACTTTAACCTTAGGATTAGGTCATTCAAAAATACGATAAAGAGAAGTGGACCTTGGACCGTGACCTGAGGAACACCCGAATGAACACGTCGAGCTTTTTGCAAAACTTCATATAATCGCACGACGAAAGATCGGTCAACAAGGAATGTCTTAATCCTGTTGTAAATTGCAGTAGGAACACCGTGACGACGTAATAATGAATATAAACGGGTGTTCGGAACTCTGTCAAATGCCTTATAGAAATCAAGAAATATTATATCAACCGTAAAACCCGAACTAAGAGCAGCTACTTAATGTTCGCAAGCCTTTAAAAGATTAGTTAGGAACGAGCGATCGCGTTAGAAGGTGTTGAGAAGCATCAAGAATTTGATATAATTTTAGATGATCACATATTCTCTTCACAATGATTATCTCCATAATTTTAGAAATAGCACTGGCAAGACTAATTGGTCTAAAATCTGAACAAGTTAGTGCCAACTGCTTCTTTGGAATAGGCACAACAATTGCTCTTTTCCAATCATTAGGAATTTACGAATGCTGTAAACTTCGATGAAATAGGGACGTAAGGATTGAAGCAATAATGTGTGACAGAGTACGCAAAAGAAAGGGGGATATACCATCTTGTCCTGCTGAGCCAAAGCTATTTAATTTATGGAAGTGAAATAATTACACTTCCTTCATCATTATTATTAAATACAACAGCATCAAAAGAAGTAGAACTCGTACAGGCTGGGTACAGGGTAAAAAAACAAATATCAATGAAAATCCGATTGTTCTAAGTTAGTACATTCTTCAGACTTCTCTTGAAGGACAAAATACTGGAGGCCGAAACCACTTGACTTAGTAGCTTATTCCAGCTTTCCATGTTTGATTGACAATTGTATTAAATCTTCTTCGTGGACGAATGTGGGTATTTAACGTGAGGTGATGTCCCCTCAATCTGTTTGAATTTCGAAGATCGAACAGTTTACGACAAGCATGTTCCCTCTGCCCTTTTTGAACATTAAGCGTTGTCCACACAAACATTAAATCAGATGACTTTAAAGATTTCTTCACTGTGGTCACACCAAGTGCGTGGAGTCGAAAAATGAATGAGAGCTTGCGTTGGCTGGGTACAAGATGTGTGGCCTTGCGTAATATGGATTCTACAGGTTCATCTCTGTCGTAGTTTGAGGGTGGCAGGCAGGTGAAACGTATCTCATTAAAGATAAGATATAAGCATTGTAAATTAATTTAAAACTGGATGCATCAAGCTGGCCAATGGTCCTTCTAATAAGTCCTAAAATTCGATAATTTATTATCTTAAACGAAGTTCAATTAAAGCATTTGAATATTATGAATTAACGGCAGTCATAATGTCAAAATTATAAAATATTATTCGTAACAAATAAATACCAACCGCAAAATATGGTTGCACCTACACAAATTATTGTACAATTCCTAAAAGCGGCTGCCCTCAAGCTGCTAAAGTTTTAAATCAAAAACAATTCTTTATATTATAAGTTGACTGTTCACTCATTGGTTTCTATTATTTATTAATGGAGAGAGTAAAATAGAAAGTTTTTTTATTTAAAATAATTTTTTTGTACGAAACAGATTAATGGCTCATGATTTGATAGCAATGTATAGCAGTGTGAAAAGAAGCGATGGATTTATGTCGAATGCGTATCGATAAATGATAAGTTCTGCCGTCGGAGTGATTCATTGAAAAATATTACATACTATTATTATTATTATTATTATTTCGACAAACAGACGAGCAAAGCTCACAGTTGCACTGTTAAAAAAAGAAAAGAAAAAGTAAAGAAAAAAAGACTCACAAACAAAAGTCACAAAAGTTTATGTTTGAATGCTGAAACCGATCTTGAGTTGACAATTTCTTCACTTAATCGGTTCCACTTACTTACGATTCGGTGTCCAAATTGTACAGTTTTAGAGCGTATAACTCGGCGATGGGCTAAAGTAAAATTGTGTCTACGCAAAGCCCGACTTTTCCGAACAGTCATCAATTCTCTTAAGACGTGATTTCCCTTGTGTAAAGCTTCCCATGTTGAACACATATCTCGCCGAAACCGAAGGTCGCTTATAGAAACCATACCAAGTTTTTTAGCCTTTCATTATAAGGTAAGGCTTTAACTGAATTTACGAGCTTAGTTGCCCGGCGCTGATACGGTATGTATCAGCGTAATTTCCGGCCTTCACATCGAGCTCTTAATATTTGGGATAAGCTTCCAGATTCTATAGTCACTGCTAACAATCGTAAGTCGTTCAAATCGATGGTTACGCAGTGAATAAAGTCGCAGGAAATGACTAAAAGACGAGTAAACTATCCCTGGATTGGACTTGTTATCGTAACATTTTCAACTTATGTGTGAGCGAGCAAAACAGTCATTTTTGGCTAAATCTATAATAATAAATAATAAATATCGAATTTTTGATAGCCAACTGATATCATCATTAGGATAAAATTGTACAAAATATTTTGTACAATGATATCTGTTGGCTATCGAAAATTCGATATTTAAAATAAAAAATTTCTATTTTACTCTCTCCACTAATAAATAATGCAATTCTTTATAATTTTCGTAAATTTTGAATAAAGATTTATTTTATTTTTTTAATAACATCATTGAACAGAAACGTCTTTTGTAAAAAGGCTTTTACCGGGAAGTCATCCTAATTTTACATTTAAAAATGTAAAATATATTATATATTATATATTTGACATGAAGGTGAGGTTAATGTTTATCGACTTGGTTGCAACGTGGAAATTATTGCACAAATTTGATGGATATCCTCGAAATATTATGGCGTGTCGTAATAATAGATCCAGGCGACATCATTCGATGACAATTTTTAAACAGCATACTGGGAAACTATCGCCTGTCACAAGATTGTCAAGACGTGTAGTTAACGTGTGGAATAGTCTTCCTGAATACGTTGTTGCCTCCACAACGCTGACTTTATTTAAGAAGCGATTGCGAATATGTCTGGAACAGATCGATAATATGGAGAAGCTATCGTATCCCTGATTTTCTTAACTCTATCAATTCTACATTTTGTTTAATTTTTATTTTATTTTTTCGTGAGCAGACTGAACAGCCATATAGGCTTTGTCTTGTATGTTATAATAATATTAAATCATAAAATATTAAGTAATATTATTAAATATTATAATAATCTATATTAAATCATATATTTCGATATACAGTTTCCACAAGAAATTTAAAGTAAAATAAGTTAATATTGATTACAAAAAAAATGTGATTCAATCACTACTTTTCAAATAATTTTACGGTATCATATTTTGCTAAAAAGCAAAATTTCTTATAGACTTTATTGTAATGCTACATTCCGAAGTATCGTTACATAATAAAAATAAGTGATGCGACTCGAGTTTTAGTCATTGTAAACGCCATCCAAAGCATGTAAAGCAGGAAATTTATACAATTTATAAAATGTTTCGCGAATTTGTAATATTTGAAAATGTTTCATAAGATCGAATATAAATACAAAATTTATTAAAGTAACTTCCAAGGCAAACAACCCATTGTGGGTTTAGTGTGTATTTACGTCTTAAGTTTAAAAATGTAATAGATGCCTGATCAAAATTGAAATGGCAAGACGCCCCGCATGAGTCAGAAAATTTATTGAATTTTCGATTCCAGTTTGGAATCATCATCAGAAATTGTATTTACTTTAGATTTCAAACTTTTTTAAAGCCGTCTTGCCATTTCAATTTTGATCATTTAACATTGACCCGAGCACCCGTCTCCATAATAGTTGCCTATTTATATATAGTCAATTTTGTCAATTTTATTAGATCACACAAGGTAATTTCGCAGCAGAAACCAGCTACTGTATCATATCTTCATTATTTCCAACTCCATAAACCTTTACTCACAACATGCCATATTTTAGACTGACATATTGGCATTGTTTCGTCCGCTACTGCTGTGCAATGGTAATCCGGACTAATCAGAAGGATGTGTATATCTGTAGTTTCCTTTTGAACACTATTTGCACATTCCAATTCGAGCCTAAGTTCTTTTGAACGGTGGGTATCCTTCTTACCGACTAGGCTATCCATCCAGTACAGCTAGAAATTGTTCAGTATATCAATCTTCAGTGTAATGAATTTCTGAAATCGCATTTTCCGAGATATATTATTTATCATATCATACGATAAATAATATATCATATATAAAAACATATCATATGCTACTCCGCTTATCATGCTCTCATCTAGCTTTTGCAGACGATTTAAAGATTTGGTCGATCATTAGAAGTCATGCTGATCGAGTATCGTTACAAAATGTATATCAAATCTTCAGTGTAATGAATTTCTGAAATCGCATTTTCCGAGATATATTATTTATCATATCATATGATAAATAACATATCATATATAATAACATATCATATGCTACTCCGCTTATCATGCTCTCATCTAGCTTTTGCAAACGATCTAAAGATTTGGTCGATCACTAGAAGTCCTGCTGATCGAGTATTGTTACAAAATGATCTAAACTCTCTGATCAAGTGGTACGATTCTATCGGACTACGGTTGAATGTTGATAAATGTGTCCTCATGCAACAAGGTCGCCCGTCTGAAACTCTAAGGTACTATATTGGATATATTTTCTTAAAGGAAGTGTATCATCATAAGGATTTAGGGATTATGGTCCATCGACCCTTGAAAACAAAGTTAAACACCTACTTCTTTCTAGGTAAAGCTACTAGGGCGTTATATTGTATTAAAAATGCATTCATCAGGTTAAGCTGTCACATGTTCAAGAGGTTATTCATCTCCATCGTCAGGCCACACTTGGAGTACTGCATTCAGGCTTGTTTCCCTGTCACTAAGCAAGAACTATTAGACTTTGAGTATATTCTTAGGCGCGGATCGAGGCTCTGTATTGGCTTAAGTGGTATTGACTATTATGTACGTCTAAGTCGTATTGGGATGTTGTCGGTACGTGAGAGGTTCATATCCTTGGAAATGCCATGTCTATGGCATATGTCGAATGATGTGGTAGGGTATCCCACCGATGTAATCACTAGGCGGGTAGATCAGTTGCGGGGACATAGCAGAGTCTTGTATAAATTTGGATTTGGCAGATTACCAAAAGTGTATAGACTCTCGAGGAGAGGAATTAACATGTGGAATTCGTTGCCTGAGGAAGTCGTTGCAGCCCCCAGTTTGAGAACGTTTAAATCACGATGCTACAAATGGATACGTGAACAATGCCGCCATTCAACACTACCACTGGAATACCCTAATTAGCTACGTTGACTGACTATTTGTTTTTCTTCTTTTTTTGGACTCTGCCTGAATAGCCTTTTGGCTTTGGTATGTATTGGAATAATAATAAAAATGAGGGGTACGCGATAACTGAAATAATACAGATAGAAAATATGTATCCTTAAAGAAATTATTTACTACGGAGTCATCAAATACGGAAACGTTTTGTATTAGACACACATATCTCTCTCGATTTATCAAACCTTACTCCTTTAACGTCATGCAATACGCCGATGACATTCTAATCTATGCTCATGCACCCGCACATCGCATACACGATATCGCCATTTCTGCTTCTAACTGTCTCTCTTCTATCTACAAGCGTCTCTCCAATCTCCATCTCGTTCTAAACGCCGAAAAGTCCAAAATAATGTGGATCCTTCCCCGTAAACCAAGCATATCTCCTCCCATTGTATCTTTTGCCTCATCGATCATCCCTGTAGTCCACAATCTCACTTTCTTAGGCTTCCATTTCGATGATCACCTTTCCCTTAAACCCTTCGTTCGTGACAAGGTCCGCTCGTCTAACTTAATTCTTCGTGACATCCGCCGTATCCGCCCCCTTATCGACTTCCGTTCTTGTATGTCTCTTCTTTCATCGCTTCTTTTCCCTAAAATCGATTACTGCCTTAGCCTTTTCGCCAATTCTCCAAAATCCATCATCCTACCCCTACAACGAATAATCAACACCGCCGTTCGAGTGATCTTTCGCCTCCGTCGCTTCGACCACACATCCACATATTTTGCCCAACTCTCCTGACCCACCATCCACATCCGCATCAAACTCCGCCTTCTTCTCATTACTTTTCGTCTCATCGCTGTCGGCTCCCCATCGTTCATCAACCTTCCTTTCTTAGACGATACTCGCCCCACCTCGCTATCGCTTCGTTCCTGTCATACCCTCTTACTCCACGTTCCTAATTACTCCAACAACTACGGTCTCCGATCCTTCCTCGTCACCGCCTCACTCGCCTGGAATCAACTCCCTCTCGACGTCCGCCGCGCTCCCTCTTTTATCACATTCAAACACCTCCTCCGTTCACACCTTCTCGACGCCTGATTCACAGTTTTGTTTTTGTTGTGGTCTTGTAAGCGTGCGCTGGCACGCATTTGCCACGTTAAAAAAAATCTTTTTTTACATAGAATTCGTTGCCAGTAATCGTTAATAAATCATTTAAAATATTTAAAACTAGAAATAATTTAGTTATATCATCTTGTCTTTATCTATTATATTTTAATCAATTGATTAAATATTAAATTCTATCTCAATATTATATCAATATTCTATCTCAATATTAAATTCTATGGTAGGTTATCCCACCGATGTAATCACTAGGCGGGTAGATCAGTTGCGGGGACATAGCAGAGTCTTGTATAAATTTAGATTTGGCAGATTACCAAAAGTGTATAGACTCTCAAGAAGAGGAATTAACATGTGGAATTCGTTGCCTGAGGAAGTCGTCGCAGCCCCCAGTTTGAGAACGTTTAAATCACGATGCTACAAATGGATACATGAACAATGCCGACATTCAACACTACCACTGGAATACCCTAATTAGCTACGTTGACTGACCATTTGCTTTTGTTTTATTTTTTTTGAACTCTGCCTGAATAGCCTTTTGGCTTTGGTATGTATTGGAATAATAATAATGATAAATACTCTGCGAAGAGATAGGTTATGGAAATCAAGAGCTGTCCAATTTTATCTTCGAGTCGTCGGATTATGAAATAAGCTTAAAGATTCAACCGTTTATTGTAACACCTTAGCCGAATTAAAAAGAATTTACACTTGGAGGAAGCAATGAGGTGTGCTGCTTTTCCATATTTGTGAAGATTTTTAATTATTTTGTTATTTAATTATTTTTGCAGTGAACCAGCCAATTAAGCTATGCTTTTGTATGCTGTTGAAATTTTATTAATAGATGAATAAAAATATTTGATTGGTTAAAAACTAATTCTCATTAAAGTTTTAATGACAGATAAAGGCGAGGAGGCATTATTATTAATTCTTTATATATTTCAGCGCGTACGTACTCCCCATTATCAAGGATTGTAACTTTTTTCCAAACTTTAATGTTTGGAAAACATTAAAGCTAAGGTATGGTTTACCATACCTTAGCAAATGCGTTTTTCTTGAGCCATATCTTATACGCATCGTCAGCTTGTTATCCCGAAACTACTTATGAGCTTCGTGCATTGGAGAAAGTGTTCAGATCAACAACTAAATTAGTTTCAGGGCTGCATATTTTTGGCTACGGGGAACACCTCGAGATATTAAATATGCCTTGTCTGCGATATATCCGTGACAAGCGAGATCTCTCTCTTGTTTGGAAAATTCTGCACACTAAAGATCATCCACTGTCACATCTACTGCAACTGAGAGGTCAACCTTTTATTCGCGGACACCCCCTGATGCTGAAAACACAAAGGTACATGCATGCAGTTGCCTGCTTTGCCAAACGAGTCGTATGATATTGGAATTCGCTCCAGAGTGCGACCGTTTTGTCGTCTACTGCTTCAAGTTTTTGCGCCCTACTGGATGATGACCATTTCTTTTCAAGATAACGGTGGGATTTTTAGTAGTTCATCTGATGAGGGAGGGACAAATCGACTCTTATTCTTTTTATTTCTTGTGAAGCAACTTGTAAAGAGCCTCGGCTCAATTTGTTGTCAATTAATAATAATAAATCTATAGTTCACTATTTTGAAAGAAAGCGCCTTTAAATTTAAATTTATAGCTTATTAGTATGACGATTTTTGATTTTCAGAAAGTCAAAAAGAACAGCATATCGCATAATTTAAATAGTCAACTCTGTGGCAATGAAAACTGAGTCATACGAACTTCGCACGATATTAAATACCAAGTTTCATTTAGAGGAAATGTCTTTAGAGGAATTAACGACATTTATGTCATTTGCATTAAAACCACTAAACGTAAAGGAACTAAGCTTTCAAATATTTCGAATGTTACCAAAGACAGTATCCAAAAATATATCTACATCAACATTCTCCAAATTTATGGTCGAGGTTACCAAATCCAATTTTAAAGAAAAGGCCTGGATGATGTATAGATTGTACGATTTTGATCGCGACGGTGTCCTAAAGGAATCCGATATAAGAAAAGCTGTTAAAATGATTCTTAATATAAGGGAACTAGATTTCTTGTTGAACACGAATTTTTACAAGCAGAGAGTAGCCGAAATTTTAAAGACAATGAAACGAGAAGATAGCGATTCGATTTCATTCGATGACTTTTATTTAGGCTTAAAATCCGTTAAACATCTAGCTAATTTTCTACTTCCAATTCCATCAACAAACGCGCTTCCTGTATAATTTTGTTTTGCTCATATTTCCTGTTCCTTTATATACGAAATTTTCTTTTTCGTAACCAAAATTTTGAAGTCAGCGGAAGATAAATTTCATAGCCGAAAGTCAACGATTACATTATTTGAAGTTAACGATTACATTATTCTCATTGTGCTACTGTTAGCTTAAATAACATGAACGGAAGATAATTTTTTATTACATGAATTGATTGCTATCAAATGGAATATAACTTATATATCGACTTGGCCTTTTAGAACATATGGAATGGCAAACGCAAAAAGGTATTGGAATGAATATTAAAGAATTACAATACCTAAAACGGAAATATTAATGTTTTTAGCATTTTCATTTAATTATATATTCTCATTAAAACTTATTTCGAAAATAGATTTCTAGTGCAGGTCATTAATCTGTGGAACGTAAGGATGTTATACTGCTATCTTCTTTAATCCTTATTTTTCAATAAGTCGCAGGATTCATTAACTCATTCTTCAACTTATTTTGAAGAATTATAAATATATGTGTTGGCATATGACATTTGCCTACCAAGTAATTTTATTAATGATTATTGTGTTATGGCAAATTACAATGTATTGTGGATAAATCAAATCATCTAACTGAGCCTACGTATTTAATATAATAATAAATAAAAAAAAATAAAAACGCTAAATCAATAAATCAAACAAATAATAAGGCTGATATTTACCATTCGTAAGGTGTCAACATATTCAGATATAATCAAATCAGCTAATATAATCAAATCAGCTAACCGAGTCTACATATTTTATACATTTATAAATTAAAAATGAACATAAATAACAATAAATAAATAAATTAATATGAGTTGATTTATTATCCACTGCCGCCAATTGGCGATGGGCAAAATAATTGATAAAAAATTAGTAAACATCAGTCATTAACGATATTCTTCGTATCAGAGCTTGTCAATTTCCTTCAGAGAAAGTGCACTTAAATGGATGCATTTCCATAAATGTAATAACTACTCACATGTAAGATTGCAAAGTGGTAGATGCAGGAAGGTTTGCGCTCATGAATTCCCTTGTTGCTTGAGCGAAATTTGTTATAATAGCAGTGAATGGAGGCACGGATAATCAGTGGTCTTTTATGGCAACATGGATCTCTCCAATATGAGTATTTCATTGCTGGTGTGTTTTGAATATTTTTATCTACATTGTTACTCTTTTGATGCCAGTTACTTATATGAAGTATATACGCTTCCGTCGTTGGCAACGTGAAACGCAATTTGTAATCCTCAATTAAACAACTTATTCCTATATAAATATTTATTTATTTAATAAATTAATACAAATAATAATACTGAATCAATAAATCAACATTTAATAATTAGATAATAAATAATTATAAGATTTTATATAACTTATATCAAGTTAAAATAAAAAATTGAAATTTAAAATAGAAGTCAAAATAAAAATCAATTTTTATGAATTGACTAATAAATAACAGACGTTGTATCAGAATAAGAATTAGTGATCATCAGGAGGAACTGCTATGCTATCAGATTTCGGTCACTATTCCTCTATTCAACATAGCAGCGGGGCCAAACAAGAGCTTATGACGTATTTCCTCTGATGAAATTTGATTATCTAGTAATATATTCTAATACAAAGTATATATATATGTTTTTGAAAAAACCCAATATCGTTACATATTGTTGGAATTCTTAAAATTTCATTATTTAATGTATTAATCTTAATATGGTATGCATGAATTTTAATGTCTTCTTTACGAGATAAATTAATAATAGTTTTAATTGATTTAATATTATATGGTATGGATGAATGCTCATTCAAAAATATGTTTCTTGTAAATTTAAATATGTCATCTTTACGATATAAATTAATAGTAGTTTTAGTTAATGTTAATTTAATGTTCATATCTAGATATATATCTTCTTTATCATTCATATTGGTTTTGTGAAGAATAAGGCTTTCTGGGTAAATTTGTTCACTTATTGAATAAACATTATTAGAGTTAAATACATATATATCATCAATATATCGAAACATGTTTTATATCTTTTAAATAATATAACATAAGTAGACTCCGTTAGCTGAATCATTTAGTTTTTACACAGTTATGAACAAATTCATATTCTATAAAGCTTAAAAACAAGTCAGCTATAATTGGGCTACTATTACCACCCATTGGAACACCTTTTATTTGTCTAAATATAGATGTCCCTACTTTTAAATAATTTTGATTTATCAAAATATTTAAGGATTCTATTAATTCAATTTTATCCATATATTTATATTTACTTGATGGTTTAATTTTTGTTAGATAGGCGTTATAATTATTATAACATATGTATATCTTTTTTCCGAATGTAAGATTAATTAATTTTACTAACGCTTCTTTAATATCTATTAAATCTAGATTTGTATAAAACGTACTAAAATCGTATGTATTTATATTTTGAAAATTCATTCCTTTTGTCTGTTCTAAAAATTCCTTTGTAGAATCAATACTGAAATAGTGTTTTATAGAAACACTAATTTTCTTCAGAAAATTACCTGTAATTTTCTGAAGATGCTAAGAGAGGTTGGCGAAATAAATAAAATTTTCCTCCTTTCTTTGATCCAGATCCAACAATTCTTTAATGAAAATTGAATTGATTTTCATTAGTTCGACAGAACAAATGTCATCATCATCAATATATGATTGCAATCAGTTGGTTTTAAACAGAAAGGATTTGTTCAATCGAAATATTGAAAATAAATTAAATTTCAATTTGCTGTTCAATTCAATACAATTAATTAACACAGATGTGTATCATAAAGAAATAATAAATTTTTAATGATTTATTACAAAATCAATTAGTAATTGATCTAGTTATTTTAATATAACATTTGTATAAATGGCATTTAGTATTAACATATAGTAATTTTAAAATTGTGTTATGTGCAGTTAGAATTTCTAAACAACAAAATTACTTTCAAAGCTATTTAATACAATATATTATATAATTTTACAACATTATATATTATGACGTAATATATATAATGTAATAATGTACTATACAATATATAGTACAATAAATAAACATAGTATAAAAATAATTATTGACGAGGATAATTTAGGACTTGGCAAACAAAGCCCTTAATAGAATAGCAGTGTTAAAAGTAATGAACTAAAAAACGCCACATAGCCAAGAGATTGGATTGCTTTGATGCAAGTTAAATTTACATTAGCGGGATGTACTAATGCTTTTACATCCAAAAGATGATATACTAAATTATATCTCATAGAAAATTGTAGTCCCGTAATATGCATTACTTAATCCTTTGTAAAAACAACCAAGTGCAAATTAAAAAATTTATGTGCCTATTTATGAAATTTAAGCTGGTCATATTATAGCCCCAACATGTCCTATTGATATTTTACTTTTAAAACGACTTCATATTTCTATTTAACTGCTAAAACATCCGACCTTATTTGAAATCTTAAAGGTATTTGGTTTCTAATATTTTGTTATTAATTATTAATAATTATTTATTAATTGTGATTATTTATTAATTCTACGTGTATGTTGCTTTGGCGAACAGTTGTAAGTAGAAATTTAATTGATTAATTGTATAATAAGATGTGTGTAAATGGAAGATAACCGATATATATACTAAATGGTGTGACTTGATAAACTGGACTTTGATTCACGACTTTAAGTCACCATGTCACTTCTAGACAACCACTTCAGCATCGAAATGATTTAAGAGTAGAATTGTTCACACTGTGCTCTGGGAGCTTACAAGCTACAGTTTTATAATCAAGAATTTCGCAAGCAGACTTCGTTATCACTCCTAGACAATCTGATAGTAGACGGTAGCACTCATTAGCAGGGTGAACTACCATTAGTTGTTTCGGCTGCCTTGTTATATATTTACTATTTACTGTAAGGATGTTAAGTGCATGTAAGCTTTTATCCTAAGCCATTAGGATACTATCGTACACTATTTTATCCTAAAAATAGTGTACGAATGTCGTCACTAATCCGTTGCAACACTATCTCTAAATCATCATCATTCGCCGACGTTAGTACTCAGTGGATCATATATATAATAATCCTAAACATATGTCTATATGATACATTCGTACACTAGTTTGAGGCATATGCTTAGGATTAAATTGTATTAATAATATAATATTATTGTATATCAAGAATGCATTGTATTTAATCTTTTAAATTCTAATTTTAGATCTCACTTTCACTCCACAAAATACTGATTGACCATCAATTTCAAATATGTATAATCTTGTACTTATCCAGTGTTTTAGAAATCTGTCGTCCAATGCATTGTCGAAACCGCTATGTTTCAGGCCGGCTAAGCTTCCTCCATTATTGCGAGAAAATACTTATTCGAAGCATGTTCCCACTGATAAATGGGGAAAGATTTTTAAATTTGTTTGCATTCCTGCATTAATCGCCAGCTACATTAATGCCTACTGGTTAGGTGATCCACCAACAAGGCCTATTTTCAAACCTTGGCAGGGTAGCCGTCCAGTAGACGTATCATGGTCACCGTTTTACAATAAATATCTTAATGCGGGACCTGAAGGATACGAAACTACCGATGAAGAATTTTTAGAATACAAGAAGAAACACACACCCAGATGGAGTAAACATAAGCTTGGTGGATCTTAAGATTATCTATAGTCTAAAGCAAGATTAGACACTAGAGTGGTTTTATTCCATTACAACTAATAATTTATGCTTTTAAAGTTGCACGCATAATTGCTATTATCTTACATTATAATTGTAATATTATAATTATTATACTATATTTAATATTACATTATATTATAATAAATAATTTTAATAAATAATTAATAAATAATTTTATAAATAAATAATTAAACGTATTTTTTCAAAGAAGATAATAAGACTATATTTGATTATATGAGTTGAATATATGACTGGATCCACTTTATAAATTGAATTTGGAACCACTCGATCCATTGATGACTGGATCCACTTTATAAAAGTGAATTTGGAACCACTCGATCCATTGATGACTGGATCCACTTTATAAAAGTGAATCTGGAACCACTCGATCCATTGATGACTGGATCCACTTTATAAAAGTGAATCTGGATCCACTGGATCCATTGATGACTGGATCCACTTTATAAAAGTGAATTTGGAACCACTCGATCCATTGATGACTGGATCCACTTTATAAAAGTGAATCTGGATCCACTGGATCCATTGATGACTGGATCCACTTTATAAAAGTGAATCTGGATCCACTCGATCCATTGATGACTGGATCCACTTTATAAAAGTGAATTTGGAACCACTCGATCCATTGATGACTGGATCCACTTTATAAAAGTGAATCTGGATCCACTCGATCCATTGATGACTGGATCCACTTTATAAAAGTGAATCTGGATCCACTGGATCCATTGATGACTGGATCCACTTTATAAAAGTGAATCTGGAACCACTCGATCCATTGATGACTGGATCCACTTTATAAAAGTGAATCTGGAACCACTCGATCCATTGATGACTGGATCCACTTTATAAAAGTGAATTTGGAACCACTCGATCCATTGATGACTGGATCCACTTTATAAAAGTGAATCTGGAACCACTCGATCCATTGATGACTGGATCCACTTTATAAAAGTGAATCTGGATCCACTGGATCCATTGATGACTGGATCCACTTTATAAAAGTGAATTTGGAACCACTCGATCCATTGATGACTGGATCCACTTTATAAAAGTGAATCTGGATCCACTGGATCCATTGATGACTGGATCCACTTTATAAAAGTGAATCTGGATCCACTCGATCCATTGATGACTGGATCCACTTTATAAAAGTGAATCTGGATCCACTGGATCCATTGATGACTGGATCCACTTTATAAAAGTGAATCTGGAACCACTCGATCCATTGATGACTGGATCCACTTTATAAAAGTGAATCTGGATCCACTGGATCCATTGATGACTGGATCCACTTTATAAAAGTGAATTTGGAACCACTCGATCCATTGATGACTGGATCCACTTTATAAAAGTGAATCTGGATCCACTGGATCCATTGATGACTGGATCCACTTTATAAAAGTGAATCTGGATCCACTCGATCCATTGATGACTGGATCCACTTTATAAAAGTGAATTTGGAACCACTCGATCCATTGATGACTGGATCCACTTTATAAAAGTGAATCTGGATCCACTCGATCCATTGATGACTGGATCCACTTTATAAAAGTGAATTTGGAACCACTCGATCCATTGATGACTGGATCCACTTTATAAAAGTGAATTTGGAACCACTCGATCCATTGATGACTGGATCCACTTTATAAAAGTGAATTTGGATCCACTGGATCCATTGATGACTGGATCCACTTTATAAAAGTGAATTTGGAACCACTCGATCCATTGATGACTGGATCCACTTTATAAAAGTGAATTTGGAACCACTGGATCCATTGATGACTGGATCCACTTTATAAAAGTGAATTTGGAACCACTGGATCCATTGATGACTGGATCCACTTTATAAAAGTGAATCTGGATCCACTGGATCCATTGATGACTGGATCTACTTTATCTTCTTCTTTGTAATAGAAGGTTAAAGTATAAAAAATACATGAAGGCGAAAGCCGGAAAAAGCCTAAAAATATTATTTTCATATGTGGACAACGAAAATCAAACGTATTTTTAATAATTTTGTGTTTTTATCATTGCATAGAAAATTTTCCAATTAATTGATCCTACATTTTCTAATGAATGATCATTTAATTAGCAAAACGTTTTAATGGAAATATTCTTACAATTTACTTTTTAATTAAATAATTTTTTTGTACCAAAATTCGAATAATTTATTTGAAATTGTTAAAATCAATGTTTCTTAATTACATCAATGTAATATAATGTGATAATACGATATTGCGAAAACTGAAACAACCCACGATCATACTGCGCATGCAAAAATACTATCGTTTTGATGGTTTGCACGTGCACCTAACTTTCATATATAAAGACAACGGCAATGTTCAAATTTGGATCAGATTGAAGAACTGTTAATCAGACATGTCGAATAATTGTAAATCCGTCTAATCTCTACGAAGATCCACATGATCACATTGGATTTATAGTTAGACGGATCACAGACTACAAATTCTTTTTTAAAGGCATATATAAACTAAAGTGGGGATGACTTTCTCCAAAGTGAGAATACTTGGTTCCAAAAATAATTTTACATTTAAATCTATATATATTAAAAGTCTTTATTATTTTATATTCTTTCAAGACAGCGAGTGAACATACAGACTATTAGTCGAAATAAATAGTCTGAACGAACTTGAAAAGCAATTAATAAAATGTTTAAAATAAATTATATAGTTGCTACAAGAGGACAATTTTAAAGATGTCACAATTTATTTTCCAAAATGTCGGCATTTAAAAATCAAATTATAGCATCGGAAATATATTGAAACATGGCCTATCAAAATAAATGACAATAATGTCAACTGTGCCAAATTTAAATGTAAACTGTGCCATCGTTCTATAAATTATTGCCATTAAATTATTCTTCGCGTCGATCTATCTTCCTGTTGTGCTTGCATAACCTAAATATACACAATGTTGTTGTTAATTTCGCAACAAAGTACAATTCAAATGTATTTAAAATGAATATTTTAACAATATTTATATATATTTTTCTTATTTAAATGACTTTTTTCAGACTTTATATTATTAAGTTTACTGCAAAATAGTAAATATGATAAGGTTCGTAACTAACGAATTTGTAAAATTTAAAATACAAATCTAAATTATTTTTAAGATTTATAGAATATGAATTTGTTCATAACTGTGTAAAAACTAAATCTAAATTATATAAAGATATGAAATATATGTTTCGATACATTGATGATATATGTGTATTTAATTCCAATAATTTTTATTCAATTAGTGAACAAATTTATCCAGGTAGCCTCATTCTTAATAAAACCAATATTAATGACAAAGAAAGTATATATCTTGATATGAACATTAAATTAGCATCAGTTAAAACTACTTTTAATTTATATCGTAAAGGTGACATATTTAAATTTACAAGAAACATATTTTTGCATGAGCATTCATGCATACCATATAATATAAAATATAATACATTAAATAATGAAATTTTAAGAATTGCAACAATATGTAATGATATTGGCTTTCTTCAAAATCATTTAATAGATACATATTTTAAACTGGGTTACTATAAAAATAACATCAAGCAGAAAATAGTAAAATATATAAATCAACACAATAATATGAAAACCAATTTAAAAAATTAAACGAAAATTCTTATGGATTTTTTCAAAATAATAAAGAATTCATTATGTATCATTCAGTGAATGATACATACACTTTATCTGTTCGCATTTCAAAAATCCATCAACTTAGTGCCGACGCCTTGTTTCGTAGGCCACTGTGGCATATGCTAAGTGGCTTCCATATAATTTTAAATATCGATTTTCTTTAAAATCATTTAATGGATTTAAATTAGGTTACTTTAAAAATAAAATCCAACAAAAAATAGTAAAATATATAAATTAACACAACAATATAAAGAATAGATTTAAACTCTTAAACGGAGTTTAAAAAGTTTCTTGATTATATTTACTTAAATATTGTCTTGGTTCCAATAAATACTTACAAGCATCGAAGAGTTAAACTACTTACAATAAAATATACAAGATAATACAAACAATAGTCCAGATTTCGAATCGTCCAGCTTCTGGATCAGACCGACAAGCATATCTACGCGAAAGACCAAAGCATTGACACCTCTGCAGGACAACGAACTTCTGTAGACAACGAGCAGTTGTGGCAAAAATGTGGAACAACAATGGCAGCTCTAGAGCGATGTTGTTCATGCAATGGCCGCATGCGATGTTTAAAAATTGTGTGTGTGCCAAGGCTGGCAGATTCTCTAATCTTTATTCTCATACAACGTATGTTATTTATTAGTAAATTCATAAAAATGACTTTTAAATTTCAATTTTATATTTTAACTTGATTTAAATTATAAAAAATCTTATAGCAATTATTAATTTTATTATTTAATTATTAAATTTTGATTTAGCATTATTATGTTTTGTTTATTTTATAATTATATTAAATACTTAGACTCAATTAGCTGATTTGATTTGTCACGATTGCTTCACGGCACAACGTCGTGGTAATCGCATTTTGAAATCTTCATCTTAGATACAGTAGACTCTGCAGCTCACCGTGAAAGTCATTCGGGCTAATGTATACCTATTGCGTCTCGGTCTGTTTTCAGTTTGCATCTTGATTCCGATAATTTCGTCACGCTGTTCATGGAATGTTCTTCGGAGGGTTGTGTGTTACGTTCTTCTGTTAAAGCTCCAAGAAAAGTATCTAGAGATTTCTTTCTTTATGATTTCTTATGCGGCCAGTGTGCTGCCAAATAAAATCGAATTTGCACGCCGTAGTTCATAACAACACAATACTTGTCGAAACCTTTGAACATGAGTTAAATGAGATACATGTTTTATCGAAGGGACCTTTGAGTAATGAAGTTAGCTTTACTAACTCATGCGGGTACTTCTGTTGACAATACTCTATCGTTTTCCAAAATAGTACAACGTATGGTTTCACGAAATGTTCTAGCTACATATATAATATCAAAGGATGATCCTCCTCTCGAGGTTATTCAGGAAGTTGATCGACAGGCTCGTAGAGCTCGTAACGTTATTATTCGAGGTCTACCGGTTGCTGATAATGAGGTTGAGAATGTACAAGCGTTGCTGGCATCGTTGGACATTCATCCGGACAAAATTATTTCGATGAGGATACGCCGATTTCGGACTCGAAAGAGTGATTCACCACCCTGGATTTTACTCATGACTAATAAGGCGGTGAATACGTTGATTGTAAAGCGCGGCAGACACCTAAAGTACTCTGAGCACTTCAAAAAAGTATACGTCCGTGTTGACCGCTCTTCTGCGGAACGTGATGTGAGGAAAGTCATTTTTGATCAATTTAAGGCGGCAAGGACAACCAGTCCTATAGTTCGTTTTGTGATCCGTAGCAATAAAGTGGTACGCGTAGTACTGCGTTTGGAATACCAATCAAAACGAGTAGGGGAAGACACATTTATCCTCCATATCGCAAAAACGTTATATTCCTCGCGAAGCGTCAGATTCATGCATTCGTCGTCTTTTATTATTCAACATGGAAGGTCTTGAAACTCTTCTGGATGAAGGATTCGCTAGTTATCTGGCCTCTTTTGATATTGTGGTTCTTTTAGAAACTTTCGCTACCGGTAACATTAAACTCCCTTTACTCCTTTGAAATTCTAGCCACTCTTGTGATCGGGGTCGACCTAGTCGAGGTGTTCTTTCGGCAATTAATAGTTCTTTCAATGAGTAGTCTTACAAAGCATTCGAGAATGTAGTTTAAACGGACATCCCGAGCATTGACATTATCGCCTGATATTTCAAGCCGTCGTTAGACGCTTGTGATACTATTAATGAGTTGTCTGAGATTCTCCTAGACTTATCTCACCAGAAACCCAAAGTTGTTCCCGGTGACTTCAATGCTACTTCTACGACATTCTCTCTGAAGCTTAATCTACTAAAGAATTATTCTTTTCGCATGATCTAACTTTTCTCGCTCTTATCGAAGGTTGGACCTATGAAATCAGTGAAACAAGGAGCTGTCTATATTTAATATTTTCAAACGCTGGTATTCATTATACTTGCTTAGATTTCGATGATGCATGGGCGGTACGACGAAAACATAAACCGGTAATTTGTGTCATTGAAGAATTCTCGACTTCAAGCAATCATTTGTGTCCTGGTAAACCCAAAAGTAGGCGGATCGTATTCGACGCTACTAACTTTAGTCGTTTGGATGAATCTAAACGACGTTTGATTGGTGGTAAGCTAGCGGCCAGTTACACTATGCTCCACCACACATTGTTATCTGCATGTAAGAATACCCGACAATGAGAGTCGTTCGTATCGGCTACCAAACTATCTGAAATTGTTGCAGAGAATGCTACTCTCGTTATACAAGAATAACGAAACTTGCCTCTAAGATTCCTTTGGATGATTGACGCAAACATTTTGCTGATAGTTTGGCCTTTTCTAATTCTAATTTCTTTGATCCTAAGAAATGCTAACTATATTGTCTTATCACGGACCATGATCCGCTCAATTCGACCGTTAATCTTACTGAAAGTGAGAGCTGATTATCTAATATGGATGCTAGAAAGACAGCAGGAATTGATCTACTTTGCATTGAACATATTAAATTAAACCTTTGACTTGGTCGCCGACTACTGGATATTCTTTTATAACGCGATTCTAAGAGGTTTCCCTATCCCCGATGGATGGCGTGACAGTATCTTTAAAGTATTGTTCAAAAGTTAGGGAGATCCTTCGTATCGAGATTCTTATAGAGGGATATCTCTACTTAATCATTCCT
This sequence comes from Pomphorhynchus laevis, assembly GCA_012934845.2. NCBI lineage: Eukaryota > Metazoa > Acanthocephala > Palaeacanthocephala > Echinorhynchida > Pomphorhynchidae > Pomphorhynchus > Pomphorhynchus laevis. The sequence goes on along the minus strand of WNNJ02002950.1, from coordinate 39,545 downwards.
ATAAAGTTCTATCGAATTTGATGACCTTACGTTTGTCAAGATTTCGTAATTGTCTTCTTCCTCCGAAGCAACATGGATTCCGTAGGAATCATTCCACTATGAACGCTCTCTCAGTTATTCGGTAAAATGTTCTCGATACTTTCAATAAGTACTCATATTTGAACAGTGCTTTTGTTGATTTCGCGAAAGCGTTTGATTCGATTAATATATCTTTGCTATTAACCAAGCTTCATGAGAGGGTAAATGTTCATGGAGATTTTCTATTTCTCCTCAAATTCTGGGTCCCATTTCGATGCGTATTCACGACGGAGTTAATTACTCCTATGCTCTGACTGCTAGCCATGGAGTATAGCAAGGTGATCCACTCAGCCCTATGTTGTTTTCCTTCTTGATGGACATCTAAGGACACGTTCGCTTCGCAGCACCTAATGTATTGTCAATTTTGTATGCTGACGATATTGTTTTGGTAACATTGAATAGGAACTCGGCTCAATCTGCCATTACAGCTCTCGTTGGGTTTTGTCAGACAAATAAACTCGTGATCAACCTATCCAAAACAAAGATTATAAAATTTCGCCGAGATGGTCATCGTTGTCGTAATGATGTGCTGTTTCTAAATAAAACGTCTCTAGAATTTATTAATTCGTGTCGATATCTAGGCTTTTTGCTCTCTTTGCGGTGGTCTCTCAGAAACTACTTATTGACCCAATAAGCAAAAGTGGTAAGGTCAGCATATACAGAATTGAAGATTGGTTTTATGTCCTTCGAAGGCGCTATTAAGCACTTTGATGTTATGTTGCTTTCTATTATGACTTTGGGACTTCCATGTTATTGGTCCCATTTGATCATGACAGATTATCAGACTATCGACAAGTGCTTTTGGCGCTGCCTAAAAAAAGATAGTAGGAGTATCTTCCAAGTGTTCATCTACAGCTGTTGTGGTGCTTAGTAGATCGATACCCTTCTCGGTCAAACTTCTCAATCTATTAAGCCTAGATGAAAACGCAGCATATTTGGCAAGCCGACGTCTCTTGGATAGCAAGATACTTAGTTTGGATCCTGATCTCTTCTTAACGCTTTCTTACACTCAGTTTCCTTGGAGAAATCCAAGATATCAAAAACCATCTGTTTAGCGTTTATTTTAAGACGACTACTACATCAAATTCTGTACGATTAGACTCATTTTCCACACTCGCTCGGAACATTGTCGATTTTGCTGCTCAAAAGAGTGTTCAGCTCTTTTTCGCAGTCATTTTTTTTTCGACAAAGGGGACCGGAATTTATTAAAATTTAATAATTTTATTAATTAACATTAAATTTTGATTTAGCATTATTACATTTTAATTTTATAAAATTAAAATGCGTAGACTATTATTATTAATACGTAGACTCAGTTAGCTGATTTGATGTAATATAGCATAAGAATGATACATTTGATACTTCTACATTTTACCGTTCGGCGAATGTACATGAAATAGAGAGAGATAAAACCATTAAAATAATTAATATTTTATTAATTAAATTTTAATTATTAATTAAATTTTAATATTCCAAGTATAAAGTAACTAGGAAAGATAGCATAAATAATTGAAATCAAAATGTTCTTATAAAAGCACATACCAACATGATCTACAGTGTTATCGTCATTGTCGTTTAATCTATAGTTAGATGAATAGCCACCAAAGCCCAGCGGAGATCTAAATTACCAAAAACAAGTATAACACTATGTAATTATGTAAAGTTTTTCATAATTATTGGAGCTGGATCAAAGAAACGAAGAAATTATTTGCTAACTTCTGTTAGCATCTTCAGAAAATTACATAATTACGAATTAATAATATCCTGAAGATGCTAACAGAAGTTATCATAAAATCAAAAATAATTTCATATTTTCTTTGATCCAGCTCCAATAATAATCAATTATTGGTAAATAATTATTGGAGCTGGATCAAAGGAAATATTAAATTATTTTTGATATTTTGATATTAAATTAAATCAAACAGTTTAATTCTTAATAAAATAGGTATAATATAAACATTAAATTAACATCAATTAAAACTACTTTTAATTTATATCGTAAAGATGACATTTAAATTTACAAGAAACATATTTTTGCATGATCATTTATTCATAGAATAGAATTTATTTAGAGTGGCCTTTGTGGTGAATAGAACCACTTACAGGCCCACTATAAAAATCAAAAGACAAGTTTACGTCCGATGAATGTTTGAACTTGTATGTAGAGTTATTGAATTGATTGCGGCTGAAAGTGTTATTTTAGTTCGTTTGCAAGAAGTATGGCGATCAAGGAAATTTTGAAGTGTTTAAGCGACGTCAATGATTTTGTCTCGAGGAAGTTTGTTCCAAAGGCGTGGTGCAGCATGGTGAACGCACGATATCCGTGATTACCATTGTGACGGGGGACGAAAAGCGAGTAGGAGCGATGACTTCTTAGTTAGTCATAATAAGGAATCATTAAAGCAGGATCAAAATAAAGAAGGAAAATTTTATTTGATATTACGCTAACCTCTGTTAGCATCTTCAGAAAATTACAATTTATAATTTTATGAAGATGAAAAATTACAAATTAAAATGCTCTGAAGATGCTAACATCGTGTTCTCTTTATTTTGCTCCAGTTCCAATAATCCTTTATCAATAACGGATCATTATCAACTATTTAAGAAAAAAACATACTGTTCACTATGATTAGTCGTCTTCATTGTTCTTTTCAAATTTATTATTGTTCGTAGATTAATATTTTATTATCTATTTAAACTTTTATATTTAATTTTTCCTATATTTTTATAAATTTAAACTGAATTAAATTATTTAATTATTAAACTAATTTCTTCGTTCCTCTAAATATATTAATATAATAATATCATATTTGAGTGAAATTAGTAAATAATATTTAAGTTTATTTAGATAAACTTAAAATGTTAAGATGATTAAAATGATTGTAAATATTTCGATAGTTTCTGTTATTATCTTTAGGAAAATGTTAAACGACAATTTAAAATTTTCGTTTAAAAAAAATTAAAAATTTGTAATTTTCTGAAGATGCTAACTGAAGTTATCAAAATATCAAAAATAATTTCCTCTTTTCTTTGATCCAGCTCCAATAATTATATATCAATAATAGATCATTATTGAAGCTGGATCAAAGGAAAGATGATAATGAATCATAATGATCCATTATCAATGGATGATCAATAAAAGTAATAATTCATATTTTTATCTTGTAATCAATCAAAACTTTACCTCAAATCAAAGAGATAATAAATGAGCAATTAATTATTTTTATGTAATTATTTTCATATATATTAATATATTAATTAATTATTAATTAATTTTATTTAATAATTATTTTCATATATATTAATATATTAATTAATTATTAATTTAAATAATTTAAATTATTTTCATTAATTATACATTATAATATAAGTAATTATTCATTAATTATATCATCGTCATTTCTTATAAATGTCGCTGTTAAAACTCATACTAGTATCTCAAACAATTACATAAAATTAGCAAGCTTTATTAGTCTGCGATTCTAAATGACATCAAAAAATCTAAATGACATCATCAAATAATACATAAATTTATCCATAAAAGAGAATAAATTTTAAAGTAGGATCTTTAAAAATATGATTAAAAACGACAATTACCAACTAAAATGTGGAAATTCAAGCTTTCGTTGAAATTATCAAGACTATAGAGGCGTCATTAGCTTAAAGTTTTTATTCATTATTTGTAAAGTTATTTTGTAAGTCAGAAAACTTCAGTACAACTCATAGTAGTTTTTGTAAATTTCAACTCAGTAGATTTTATTAAATTCGTTGTGCATTGGCTATACTTATTATTGAAATGGAAGTAACATTAAAAGATTACTAGAAATATGACTGGAATTAAAACGAGACTTGGCAATGCTTTAAAATTCTAATGGCTATAAACATTAACGTCGCTAATTTAGAAAAAACTTACGTGTATCCAGTATTTCTAGGTCTACTAAATATACTAGTGCCCAACGCTCCTAGCGTCATACCACTTAGAAATCCAGACCACGGAAAACCACCAGAAGATGGTATCGACGAATTACAACTATCGTCATTAGAACCTAATCAATAAGATAATTGCAATTGATGATTAGAAATGTGTAAATTACTAAAATACGACGACGGAAATGATCTAAATCCATAAGAATTGCCGTTAGTATTTGGCCTTCTTCCACCTCCACCAAAATTGTCGCTTCCGCCACCACCCCATTGTCTGAAATGTGTATATGGTGATTTTATTACCTTTAGGTAAATCCATATGATCACAGCAGCACATGCTAACCAAAACCAGTGACTGGAAAACCAGCTTCTGAACAGAATATTCATTATTTAGAACAAATTGGTTTTTATGCAAATCACAAATTTGTATTAAAAATTAATATTTTATTAATATAATATTTGCAATAAAAAATTAACATTAGTATATTTTTACTATAGATTTTAAATTTAAATTTTATTTAAATTCTGTGTGACAAGTTTAAATGAATACGTAAAATGTAATATTGTGCTTACTTTTCGGATGAACTGTATTTGTCGGCATGTTCTATCATGTATGTGAGCTAAAATCAATAGCAAATATTGACTATAATAATACTGTTGTTTTAGCAAAAGAAACCAATTGTTAAAATATAAAAATTTGTGAGGCTTATTACATTCATAAAAACTACAAAATATTATTATGATGAATAACAAACCTGACGTAACCTTAAATATTTTGTAAAGATGTTGTAAACGATTCTTTTGTTTAAATAATTTTCTGTATTTTATTTTTAGACTTCATAAAAAGTGCACACAAAAGTAATAAATAGCCAGAATATAAATACGATTTTAGAACGCTTCATACAAATCTAGATTTAGCAGATATTAAAGAAGGATTAGAAAAATTAATTAAGTAGGGACATCTATATTTAGACAAATAAATGATGTTCCACTGGGAGGTATATATCTTGATATGAGCATTAAATTAAGATCAATTAAAACTATTTTTAATTTATATCGTAAAGATGACATTTAAATGAATGTCATCTTTAAATGAATGTCATCTATAAATCTAGATTTGTATAAATCTAGATTTATACAAATCTAGATTTAGCAGATATTAAAGAAGCGTTAGAAAAATTAATTAATCTTATATTAATCTTATAATTAATCTTATATTCGGAAATAGATATGCATATATATTATGTATATCTTATATTCATGAATAGATATAGATGCTAAATTAAAAACTAAAAATAAAAAATAAAAAATATTTAAAATTATCAGAAAAATTAAATAAAGTATGAGATATAAAAAAAAGAAAATATTATTAAAACAACATAATCGTTTACAACATCTTTATAAAATATTTAACGTCACGTTAGGTTTATTATTCGGCATTTTTATATTGTTGTTTTTTATGAACGTAATGAGTATCAAGAAATTTTCTATTTAAACAAATTGTGTCTTTTGCTAAAACAACAGTATTATAGTCAATATTGGGACTACAACAGGTCAACCATTAGAGACTAGATTAAAACAACACAAATTCACACTCAAAACGGGCCTCAGTAGCGCGACCATAGTTTAAATTTAGATCATAATATTGATTATAATAATATTGTTGTTTTAGCAAAAGAAACCAATTGTTAAAATATAAAAATTCCTAAGGTTTATTACATTCATAAAAACTCCAATATTATTATGCCAAATAAAAAACATGGCGAAACTTTAAATATTTTGTAAAGATGTTGTAAAGTAAATGTGTTTTATTTAGCAAAGTATAACAAAATTTAGATTTTGTGTAAACGGTTTATATTTTTTCTATTTTTTTTAATTATTTACTTTGAATGAAAATATTAATTATGTTTCTTTTGTTTCTAAACTATTTTGAATCATCCATTCTTATTATTGCGTTTTGTGTACCTTCAAAAGTTGCCGAAATCGTCTTAAAAAAATCAGATAGTTATCGCTAACAGTAGCGGCACCTGCCCAAAGCAAATGGCGGTGATCGTTTCAACTTTTTATAAAAGCATGTACATTTTAAAAAGCATTGTAATTTTCTGAAGATACTAACAGAGGTCAGCGGAATATCAAAATATTTCCCCTTTTCTTCGATCTAGCTCCAATAATTATTTATCAATAATGTATCATTATCAACTATTTAAAAAAAGATTATATTTATGATCATATTAAGATCATATATTCCTGATGATGACATTTGTTCTGTCGAAATAATGAAAATCAATTCAATTTTTATTAAAGAATTATTGGATCTGGATCAAAGAAAGGAGGAAAATTTTATTTATTTCGCTAACCTTTCTTAGCATCTTCAGAAAAAACAGGTGATTTCTGAAGATGCTAAGAGAGGTTAGCGAAATATCAAATAAAATTTTCTCCTTTTTTGATCCAGCTCCATTAATTCTTTATCAATAATGGATCGACTATTTAAAATAATTTAATTATTGTTGAATAATATAATAGATAAAATATGTAATGTTATCAAAGTTACTAGATATAGGATATGTCTTTTGTTATAAGATATCTTGTGTTATAGGATACTATGTGTTAAATAAAGAAAGGGTCGATAAAAACAAGCCTAGCATTAAAATGATAAAAAGTAAAAACAAAATGTTGCTTTTTCAATGGTGTACTTATAGGATATCTTAGCTAGCAAGCTTCTACCAACTTTTAATGGTAGAAATCCGGTTGTCAAATACACTTTTTATTCATCTTTATTTCTGTAAATAACAAAGTTGATTAAAATTTTAAAATATTTTATAAAATATTTCTTCAGTACAACTGCATTGTATTAAAATAGTATTAAATTGGATACATTTGAATACATAAGAACATATGAATACAAAAGTAACACGATTAAATTTGAAAAGTGACCGAAATTAATTAAAAAATGACGGGATCTTAAGATGGAAAATTAAAACAATTAAATGTGAATTGGGAATGATTGAATGATTGTATTTAAAATATATAAATCTTAGGATCAGATAAAATTTCCCTTAAATTAGTCAATACTTTAGCAAACAGGTAGTTTGACAGCAAAATTTGAGAAGGGCTAGGGTAAATTATATTTGAGCAAAGAACATAATCTCTGTTGAGCTAACGTAAAAAACGCGAACAATCGATCAACCAAACAATTGGAGTGATCAACCCAACAATTGGAGTGATCAACTTAACAATAAGATCAACCAAACAATCGAGTCAGATTTTAAAAATACAGATACACTAATATATTAACGATATGAATATATAAATATGAAAATATGAAATCATATAAAAACATGATAATATTTTTAAAATAATAACATTTGGCCTTAACAAAACAGATAAAAATTACAAAATTTTAAAACAACATTACAAACCCCACAAGATCCGACCAAAACGTAGGGATCTTCCGGATAATCGTAGCCCTCACAATTGACAGTTAGCTTTCCAAAATAAAGTTTGGAAGGAAGGTCACTATGACATTCCCACTAAACGATAATATGAAATAATTCGACACTTTAAACGTGGTAAATTATTTTGGTAAATACATTTATTAAAAATCTTAGCAAATCATTTATTGAATATTTGGAATAGTATACATAATATAAGATAATAATATATTATATATTAATATGATTTAAATATAAATATTTAGAAAATATCTGATATCCCAAATATATAGTTATTTATATTATTAAATACATTATATTATTACATATAATATATTACATTATTATATTTTAAATAATAATTTTATTTAAATATACTTTTTTTATAATGATGTCTACCCAAAGTCTACCATGGAAAATGATGTCAAATGATCACAAAATTTGTTAATTGCTGCAGAAACAGATACAATGATCATTATCATAATTTAAACATATTAACAATAAGACACTTGGAACACAAAGTAACTAACTAGTTATAGTGCAACAATTTTACTTATTTCAAAGAGAGACCCTTTTAAAAATTTTTGATTCAAAATATTTTATTTAAAATTTAATCAATTGAAATTTGATTAAATAAATTTATATTTAATTATTTACATTTTCTAAAATTTTAGTTTCCTATAATGTCTGTTAATTTTACTTATTTTTATAATTTTTAAATAAATTTATGGGGAATTTTTATACCAGCATTTTTATAGTGCGCTATAATTAAATAAACGGAAATCTTACTTGAATGCTTTTCCCGTCAGATCCACGATTGTAGCATTGAACGGTGTGTGGTAAATATCTGCACTTGTTAGATCCTCCTACACATTTTAGCTATAAGTTATATGTTAAAAGATAAGTAATTATCCTTTTATTTACCTGTGATATAGGAGAGCTTCGTCTGAAAGTTGTTTTGTCGCCTTTATGGAAGGTTAATGTCTGCACATCTCGTATTAGTATCTTAGGTTGGCCACAGCGAATATAGGCCAATTTGAATACTAAATTTATCAAATGAGTCAACTGAAATTGTTTAGTTATAAAGTAAAAGAATTATCATGAAATTCATAATACTTAAAATAAAAGTAATAAATCTTTAGAATGAGGTACTGTTAACTTGCTTCTACCTTTATTAAACTAATAAATTTTATTACTAATAAATTTAATTTTAAAATTTTATATTATAATATTTAATAGAACGAAAAAGCGAGAAACTTTTTATAGATTTCTTCATTACAATTATTTGAAATTTTCTGAAGATCCTAACAGAGGTTTGTGAAATATCAATAAAAAAATTCTTCTTTTCTTTGATTAATTAAATTAATTAAAATTGATGAATTTTAATTAATTTCCTAATTAATAAAAATGCTATAGAAATGCTATACATCTGAACAACTGCATTAATTAAAGCTCTTAAGACAGAATTTTTTTTATTTTTTAAAATTAATTTAAATGATTGATTGATCATTAATTGATTTCTGTATAATTCACGAAACCATTTTGTTCTTCGTATAAATAAAATACGAGCTTATAATTTGAAAATAATGGTATTGTAGCAACACAATACATTAAGTATTGAAATTGTTAGAAACAATGAACTAATTATCAGCTGAATAATCGACTTTTACAAGTAATCGAAAATTGTACGCAACAAATACATCACTAATAATTAAAAAATAAAAATTAATAAGAATATATTATTAACGTACCTGTAAGCAACAGTAATAATTTGAATGTCCTGAACATTTATCTAAAATAAAGATTTTCATTGACCTTCTAGTAAGCTATCATTAAAGAGACTGGAAAACAACTAAAATAAAATAGCAAATATGATCAAATAAAATCAACTAACTTATTAATTGAATGCAGATAATTGCAAACGAGAATAGCAAAATAATTGATCACCTGCTGCGATCAATTCAGCTGTGCCTAACACAAGTAAAAATGGACAATAAAAGAAAAAAAACCGGATAAAACCAAATTCACATGTTAAGCAAAATGCTAAATTGGGACAAATTGGCAAATACTATATAATTCAAGGAAGCATAGCTAAGCGCATACCGTGTAGCGCTATGCCCACAAATAAAAACTGATATTTCAGTAACTATTTAAATACCTTAAAAAACAACAATTAAAAATAAGCAAAAACTAAAAGAGATAAATGCCATATTTAAACATTTTTATAATTAATACGGCGCAATTTATTCATCTTTTGATAAATCACTTCCGGATGAATGAAATACTAAGCCAGAGATATGCACCATCATTCCAAATAGACAAGGATCGTAGATTGGCTGAGTGCATTCGAAAGGACCACGTAATCGATTATTGTCAATAATTTCAGTGCCGAAGACAATATGGATATTTTTGTCAATCTCTTAGCATCAGAAGTATAACGTTGAATAAATGACATTGGATATTACGAATCAGAAATAACGCAGGTGAAAAGTATATACCTTAAGCCTTAGGACACTCATCAGTGTCGGATACCTCCGGAACTGATATCATATAAGTGATGTTGTGACACTAAGTGCACCTTTATTAAATTTTTAGTCGTACTTTGTTACGCACACGGGTGGAAATTCCATGTAGTTTACAGACCCAAGCAGTGTATACTTTCAGGGTGATATTCGTATCACACTGATGATTCATTGTTAGTTTACGCAGGCGTCTACCGATCATCTCTGCATCCAGCAGTGAGGGTATCCGGTACTGATGAGTCTGAACAATGACGAAACGGCACAACATTAGGCTGTGTTTGTTTTCTGTTTTCTTTCAGCTCACCATCCCTGACTTCATATAGTTTATCCTATATGAAGTTTATACAACAAGATAGTTTATACTATCTTGTTTTCACTATTATCTACTTACAATCTATAGTAAATACAATCTATTATAAATGCAAGCTAATAAACACAATAAATTTACCATCGACGACAACCATCGACGAAAACCATTGGTTAAAAAATTGATTGAAATGCATTCTTACAAGTTTATGGGAGGACGTAAGAAAACAACTAAGACCGACACCAACTATGGACAACTGCAAGTACAGTGCTCGATACACGACTGCAGCGTCTGGACAACAATCACCTGCGACAAGAATAAGGCCAAAGAAGACTTCGTATGTGGTTTTTGTGCCAACAAACTAATATGCAACCTTTCCAATAAGCACATATAAACATCCTACACGTCAACTCAAACTACCCCCGTCGTTTCTAATGTCCTTTCTCCACCCACCGACCTTGCCACCATATACACTTCCCATTCCATGTCATCTTCACTCCCTGACACCCCACGTCCCGTCCTTCCCGTCTCGTTTCTCAATAACTTGCATCCATCAATCAAAATCACCTCCACCAACCTCCACTATCCTTCCACTCATAACCTTTCCTCACATCGCTTGCCACCCTCTTTATTATCATTATCCTCTATGTCTCCCGTCGTCAAACCAAATCCCTCCAAATCATCAACTGCCAGATCTTCTATCGTGATCTCACCTACTCACGTAAGTCGTCCTCCTGTACAAAAGCGCTTTCCTTCTCGCGATCGTTGCGTCATTGTCACTAATATCACGCCTTCCAACTCCTTATCTCCACAAGCACGTCTGGACCACGATGTTTCCGCCTTCAGATCCATCCTCTCGTCTATTGTTCCTGCGGATAAACCATCCTTTTTCAAGGGACATTTCTCATGTCGCATTCAACCGTCTAAACAAATCTTCTCAATCTAATCCTTCCCAGCCCCCTCTCCTAAAAATTGTTTTCAAGCAATGCTCTCACGCGTCTTCTATCCTCTCGCAACGATTTAAATTCATATCATCTTCAACCACTCGAATTTTCCCCGATCGCGCCACTTCTGAAATCGCTCAAATCTCTTCAGCCCGCTTCGAAAAAAGCCGTCGCGAGGAAAACTCCTAAACATCACTCTCCATCCGAAACATAGACGAAAATTGTCATGTTGTCCACACCCGTCCAAAAATTCGATGGCGCTCCATCTCTCCTATGTGTCTTCTCCACTAGACTCTTTCGCCATAACACACGGTTTCCGCTTCGGTCTCCTCAACACTAGATCTATTCTCAATAAATCCGATCTTATCCTCAACCTATTCACCAAGCAATCCATCGATCTCTTCTGCCTCACCGAATCCTGGCACTCAGATTCCGACGACCTTTCCATTCGCCGTCTGCTCTCTGCCGGTTGCTCCCTAGTCGAATCCGCCCGCCCCCTCAGCTCATGCCCTTCTAAATTCTCTAATCATGGCGGCATCGTCGCATTCGCGCGTCACCCCGCGTCTCTTCGCAAAATTAATCCCCCTTTCAGTCCTTGCTCTTTTGAATTGCTCACTTGTCGTTATTCTAACCCGATCACTCTAGATATCGCCATTGTATACCGTCCTGATTCATCAGCTCCTACAGCCTTATTTTTTACCGAACTCGCTGACCTCCTTTCTCATTGTTCTTTGTCCTCAATCCCTTCACTCGTTCTAGGCGACTTCAATATCCGCCTAGACCGCCCCTCTTCCATGGATTCCATCCGGTTCATCAACATTCTATCCAACTACAATTACAAACTAATCTCCACTGCCGCCACACATATACTTAGTTGGGCACTCGACATCATCGCTGTCCCCGATCATTTTGCTGCCTAGACCTCACTGTACATCACTGATCCTGTTCTATCCGATCACTTTCTTATCACCCTTGATCTCATTCGCCACCACACCCCTCCTCACACACCTACAATCCTAAGTCACGCTTGGAGAAATCTTGACCTCTCTCTTCTTCGCTATGCCTTACTCAAATCATCTCTATCATTACCCACAATAACATATTCATCTCCTCACGATCACGCCTTTCTTTTCGAATCTGAACTCACATCCACTCTCGATATTCTCTTGCCCTTCAAGTCTCACCCACACCGTCGCTTGCACCGTGCCCCATGGTTTGACATCCAATACCTACTCTCAAAGCGTCGACTCCGCCATGCTTTTCGAGTCTATCACCGCTCTCTCAGACGTGATTTCCGCTCGATCACTCCGTCTTTCCGTGATTCCTATCTTGCTCTTCGCCGGTCTCATCTTAACCTACTACGTACCAAATGCAACTCCTTCTGGCAGCATAAAATCATCACTTCATTCAACTCTAAGATTCTCTGGCATACTTTTAACTCAATCCTTGCTCGCTCCTCTTCGCCGTGCAACATCAATGCCAATGATTATTCGTCATTTCTCCAGACTAAAGTATCCACGTTGCTCTCTCACAACCCGGTCTCCATCCTATCCCACTCTGCCCAGTCTGGCCTCATCCTACCGGAACTCTTTCATATTCTCCCTGTCTAACCTACAGAAGTATCATCTGTCCTCATGTCCTTGCCCAACAAAACCTCACCTGCCGATCTCCTGCCTACTCACATATTAAAATCTATATGCTCATCGATATCCCCATTTCTCACAACCTTGTTTAACTCGTCCATCCGCAGTCGTATCTTCCCTTCACACTGGAAATCCGCAATCGTTCGTCCCCTCCTTAAGAAACAATCGCTCGACCCCTCCCTTCCTTCTAGCTATCGCCCCATTTCACTACTCCCTACTCTTTCAAAGCTCTTAGAACGCCTCATCTTAATACAGATCAACGCTTATCTCTCCTCATCAAATCTGTACCCTCATTTCCAATCCGCTTTCCGCTCTAATCACTCCACAGAAATCGCATGCATAAAAGTGTACAACGACTTACTCATTTCTCGAGACAAGGCTCTATATAGTGTTCTCATCTCCCTCGACCTCTCCTCCGCATTCGACATTGTCGACCACTCCGTCCTCCTTTCTCGCCTTCGTTATGATTACGGCTTTTCTTCCTCCTCCGTAGCTTGGTTTGCCTCATATCTATCCGACCGTTCCTTTCGCGTCTGTTCTAATTCATCATCCTCCCCTCCCATCCCTATTTTTTGCGGGGTCCCACAAGGTTCAGTCCTAGGTCCCCTGCTTTTCTCTCTTCTGCTTGGCGATCTCTCTCCGTTTATCAAACCTTACTCCTTTAACGTCATGCAATACGCCGATGACATTCTAATCTATGCTCATGCACCTGCACATCGCATACACGATATCGGCATTTCTGCCTCCAACTGTCTTTCTTCTATCTACAAACGTCTCTCCAATCTCCATCTCGTTCTAAACCCCGACAAGTCTAAAATAATGTGGATCCTCCCCAGTAAACCACACATATCTCCTTGAACTGTATATTTTGCCTCATCGATCATCCCCATAGTCCACAATCTCACTTTCTTAGGCTTCCATTTCGATGATCACCTTTCCCGTAAACCCTTCGTCCGTGACAAGGTTCGCTCGTCTAACTTAATTCTCCGTGACATCCGCCGTATCCGCTCCCTTATCAACTTCCGTTCTCGTACGTCTCTTCTTTCATCGCTTCATTTCCCTAAAATCGATTACTGCTTTAGCCTTTTCGCCAATTCTCCGAAATCCATCATCCTACCACTACAACAAATAACCAACTCCGCCGTTCGAGTGCTCTTTCGTCTCCGTCGCTTCGACCACACATCCACATTTTTGCCCAACTTTCCTGGCCCACCATCCACATCCGCATCAAACTCCGCCTTCTTCTCGTTACTTTTCGTCTCATCGCTGTCGGCTTCCCCATCGTTCATCAACCTTCCTTTCTTAGACGATACTCGCCCCACCTCGCTATCGCTTCGTTCCTGTCATACCCTCTTACTCCACGTTCCTAATTACTCCAACAACTACGGTCTCCGATCCTTCCTCGTCGCCGCCTCACTCGCCTGGAATCAACTCCCTCTCGACGTCCGCCGCGCTCCCTCTTTTATCACATTCAAACACCTCCTCCGTTCACACCTTCTCGACACCTGATTCACAGTTTTGTTTTGTTGTGGTCATGTAAGCGTGCGCTGGCACGCATTTGCCACGTTAAAATAAATCCTTTTTGTTTTTTTTTAATATTTTGCCGAAAAATGAGAGTTATTTATGCAGTAACGTAGATAAGTTTTTTAGGACATTTTTTAAAGTAAACATTAAACGATCGGATCCGTAAAGCGTCATCCTCCTTCTAGAAATGGAAGATCCTGTTGATAAAAAGTCTCTTCGGCGCCCCGCAAGATTCTGTCCTAGGACCCATGCTTTTCTAACCTCTACTTGGCGATCTATCTCCGTTTATCAAGCCATACTCCTTTAACGTCATGAAATACGGCGATGACATCTTCATCTATGCTCATACACCAGCACATCGCATACACAATATCGGCATTTCTGCCTCCAACTGTCTTTCTTCTATCTACAAACGTCTCTTCAATCCCCATCTCGTTCTAAACCTCGACAAGTCCAAAATGATGTAGGTCCTCACCCGTAAACCAAACGTATATCATCCCACTGTATATTTTGCCTCATCGATCATCCCTATAGTACACAATCTTACTATTAGGCTTCCATTTCGATGATCACATTTCCCTTAAACCCTTCGTCTGCAGCAAAGTCCGCTCTTCTAGTTTAATTCTCCGTGACATCCGCCGTATCCGCGCCCTGTATCGACTTTCGTTCTTGTATGTCTCTTCTTTCAACGTTTCTTTTTCCTAAAATTGATTACTGACTTAGCATTTTCGCCAATTCTCCAAAATCTATCATCCTACCCCTACAACGAATAATCAGCACCGCCGTTCGAGTGCTCTTTCGTCTTCGTCGCTTTGACCACATATCCACATATATTGTCCAACTCTCCTGGCCAACTATCCACATCCGCATCAATCTCCTTCCTCTTATCGTAACCTTTCGTCTCATCGCTGTCGGCTCTCCGTCGTTCATCAACCTTCTTTTCTTAGACGACACTCGCCCCACCTTTCTATCACTGCGTTCCTGTCATACCCTCTTACTCCACGTTCCCAATTACTCCACCAACTATGGTATCCGATCCCGAGGAGTCGCCGCCCCACTCGTCTGGAATCAACTCCCTCCCGACGTCCGCCTCGCTTCCTCCTTTATCACATTCAAACACCCCTCCGTTCACACTTTCTTGACACGTGATTTACAGTTTTGTTTGTTGTGGTCATGTAAGGGTGTGCTGGCACGCATTTTGCCACGTTAAAATGAATATTTTTTTAGATGATCTGTCACAATTGATAATCTGTCACAATTGTATAATTTCAAATTATCTAGCATGTTGGCTACCAATAACCATATGTAATATTATAAGATTGTATTCAAGCGAGTTATCAATAACAAAAAGCGAGCTCCGTGATTATGAAGCAGTCCCGAGGCGGGTTACGATACTGTGTAGGTCGGGCAGTTTATATCCTATAAGGTTGGAAATCCTAAAATTATGCACGATCAAAGATAGACTTATCTTATTAGATTTGCCAACAATGAGAGAAATTGTGTATGGTTCTGATGGTTACCGATCGGATACTATACAGAATCACACATTTGGGCATCAAGACACCGCAGGGCACTATGTTAACTTCCTTTTGGTGATTTGCATGCAAAATATCGATTAACGCATAGGGCTTTAAATCTTTGGAACGCTTTACGTGAGAAAATTGCCGATGTCCCTACGTCAAAGATTTTCAAGGTGGTGTCACAATTGGAATATTATAATTGAATTAAATCTTTACTCGTTTCTTATCAGATGCATACCAAAATGTACGGTAGGAAATGTACTCTAACCGGTGCGGGAATTGTATATCTTCAATAACTATAAAAACGACATGAGACCGTCAAGCTCGCATATACATAAAGTGTGTAGCCATGCATGATGGAATAATGGAGCGATCCTATATAAACGTATGTATATACCATTTTTGATCCCTCTTATTTATTCGGCCATGCTTCTGCATTCGCATATCACGACGAGCGCAAATCAGCAAAGTATCGCGAACGAGTAGAAGAAATTGAAAACAGCACTTTTCTTCTTTTAATAGTTTCGACTAGTGGATGTGTCTTGAACATCTTTTATTTGTTAATGAAATCGGTATCAAAGAAGATATCATCAGATAAAAGGATACAGTACCACAAAGTCATTAGGGGGATACTGTAACAACTGTCTTTTTGCATGGTGTAGCAAGCTGCTGTGGCGTTCCGGGCATACTGCCACGGACTCATTTAGAGCAAACCAAGAAAAATAAACAATAAATAGGTATACCATGTTTTGGTATTATAATTTATAGGCCCATTTGCGAGAACCTGCAATTTGTAAATGACAACTTTATAAAAAAATATTATTATTATTCCAATACATACCAAAGCCAAAAGGCTATTCAGGCAGAGTCCAAAAAAAATAAAACAAAAGCAAATGGTCAGTCAACGTAGCTAATTAGGGTATTCCAGTGGTAGTGTTGAATGGCGGCATTGTTCATGTATCCATTTGTAGCATCGTGATTTAAACGTTCTCAAACTGGGGGCTGCAACGACTTCCTCAGGCAACGAATTCCACGTGTTAATTCCTCTCCTTGAAAGTCTATACACTTTTGGTAATCTGCCAAATCTAAATTTATACAAGACTCCGCTATGTCCCCGCAACTGATCTACCCGCCTAGTGATTACATCAGTGGGATAACCTACCACATCATTCGACATATGCCATAGACATGGCATTTCCAAGGATATGAACCTCTCACCCACCGACAACATCCCAATACGACTTAGACGTACATAATAGTCAATACCACTTAAGCCAATACAGAGCCTCGATCCGCGCCTAAGAATAGACTCCAGGTCTAATAGTTCTTGCTTAGTGACAGGGAAACAAGCCTGAATGCAGTACTCCAAGTGTGACCTGACGATGGAGATGAATAACCTCTTAAACATGTGACAGCTTAACCTGAGGAATGCATTTTTAATACAATATAACGCCCTAGTAGCTTTACCTAGAAAGAAGTCGGTGTTCAACTTTGTTTTCAAGGATCTATGGACAATAATCCCTAAATCCTTATGATGAGACACTTCCTTTAAGAAAATATATCCAATTTAGTACCTAAGAGTTTCAATAGGGAGACCTAGTTGCATGAGGACACATTTATCAACATTCAACCGTAGTCCGGTAGAATCGCACCACTTGATCAGGGAGTTTAGATCATTTTGTAACGATACTCGATCAGCAGGACTTCTAATGATCGATCAAATCTTTAGATCGTCTGCAAACGCTAGATGAGAGCATGATAAGCGGAGTAGCAGATCATTAATGAAGATTATAAAGAGCAGTGGGCCAAGGACGGATCCCTGCGGTACGCCAGAATTAATATTTCCCGAATAAGAACACACCCCACACAAACTCGGAAAGACCTATTCGATAGAAATTCCCTGACCCACTCACAAATATATGAATGAAGTCCATAGTGATACAGTAAAGACACTATACCGTCGTGTGGTACCCTATAAAAAGCTTTCGAAAAATCAAGGAATACTGTATGAACCTGAAACCCAGTTATAACAAACCCAGTTTTATTATTATAAAACAATATTATTATAATAAGCTTAACTATCTGAAAAAATTAATTTATTACAATGAAGTGGATCACTATCTTCATCTAGTAATATTTGTCACGGTGTAACGAAGGGTACAGTACTTGTACCGTTGCTTATATTGCGTAAGATCTAAAACTAAAGAACACTAAACACTTAGCTAATAGATGGTGAAAGCGAAAGCAGATGACGAAAGCGAAGCAAGTACGAAGAAAGGATACGAAAATCTTCTCCGTGACATCCGCCTTATCCGCCCCCTTATCGACTTCCGTTCTTGTATGTCTCTTCGAGCATCGCTTCTTTTCCCTAAAATCGATTACTGCCTTAGCCTTTTCGCCAATTCTCCAAAATCCATCATCCTACCCTACAACGAATAATCAACACCGCCGTTCGAGTGCTCTTTCGTCTCCGTCGCTTCGACCACACATCCACATATTTTGCCCAACTCTCCTGGCCCACCATCCACATCCGCATCAAACTCCGCCTTCTTCTCGTTATTTTTCGTCTCATCGCTGTCGGCTCCCCATTGTTCATCAACCTTCCTTTCTTAGACGATACTCGCCCCACCTCGCTATCGCTTCGTTCCTGTCATACCCTCTTACTCCACGTTCCTAATTAATCCAACAACTACGGTCTCCGATCCTTCCTTGTCGCCGCCTCACTCGCCTGGAATCAACTCCCTCTCGACGTCCGCCGAGCTCCCTCCTTTATCACATTCAAACACCTCCTCCGTTCACACCTTCTCGACACCTGATTCACAGTTTTGTTTTGTTGTGGTCATGTAAGCGTGCGCTGGCACGCATTTGCCACGTTAAAATAAATCCTTTTTTTAAAGTTGACCACAGCTCCTTCTGCCCACTAGTATTTGCGTCGACGGGTGGTGCAGGCAGATCAGCAAACGCAACTCTACGTGTGTTAGCGACAAAGGTCAGCGAGAAACACGGGTCTGAATTTTCCAGTGTAATAATGTGGCTCAGCACGAAAATTGGAACTGCTCTTGCCAGGTCGATATCACAATGTTTCCGAGCTCGGCGGTTCAAACTTATTGCACCGATACATTCGGTCGTATACATTGAAACGCAAATCGCGCATTGATCTTTTTTCTTTATAATAATACTTGTAAAAATTGAAAAGGTTACCCGCAAATGGGTCCTTAATAATAATTCTAGAGTTCTTACAGAAATATGCAATGGTGTACATATTGAGTCAATGCAAAGCCTGTTAATGAAAGTAGAATTTTCGAAAGAGCTACAACCACTACCGATTCTGAGGATCGTCTGGCTATTTTGTGTTGTGGATTTTATAAAAGTGGCTCGAAGCGAGCTTTATTCGATACTTGCGTGTCAACGTTTTCGCTCCGTTTAACCTATCGAAATCGACTTTAGCCTCTTTCGAATATCACAAGCAACAAAAAAATTAGAAATACTGGGAGCGAGTGTCGTTGACTTAACGAGAGAGTTTTATTCCTATTACACTCTTTTGCATTGGCGGAACAGGGAAATTGGCTGCTGCCGTTATCAAAAGAATAGCTCACAAATTTGCAACAAATAAAGAGCTGTCATATACTGATGAATTATCGAGACTCGGGGCAAGAATTGGACTGCATCCGTGTCCGCACTCGATGTGCATCCGGGGTCCGAGTTGTGCTCGCCACCGTTCAACGATATGAGTGAAATATTGCTACTAATAATACTAATGAGAGAATTTATTATACCTCTTTACCTTTCGGTACTGGGTAAACAAAATAAATACACCAAAAGTTTATCAATTTTATAAATTGTATTTCAAAATCTTCTCCTACTGTCAATATCGGATAGTGACATATTTTTCAAAATTGGGCAAGTGAAGATATGCAGGTTAGATGCGCATTCATTTTTGCAAAGAACACAAATGCACAAAGAGCACCGTGCATGTACTGGAATTCTAATAGCGCAGAATTTATCGTGATATCCATGGACAGATGCTCTCCAGATCAGCGGTCTTTTCCTTGCACAGGGTTCTCTCCATTTAGTCTGTAAGAATGCCGGAGTAAGATAAAATTCAGAATCCAATGACGTCGTCTTTCGAAAGAACATGTTCAGGTTAGTAGTAAATGATGCAGTGTGTTCAAGATTAAATGTTGAGCAGATGTATTTAGAGCAAGGTTCTAACGATGATAGTATCGCTATAACCGATGAAGAACATTTTGGTGAGACTCCAACAATTCGCTTCACGAATCTCCATTGACACCTGTCCAACTGCTGAAAATTGAAGGGACTTAAATCCGACCAGATAACTGGCAAAGCATATGAAACTATGGGAAGCAACATACTTCGAAAATACCGGAGGGCTCCTGAGAAAGATAAAGAACCTAAGTTTTTTGCATAAGAGGTTGCTACAACTAACTTCGAGGATTTACGATGTAGGTGTTCAGTAAATGACCATTTCGACGAAAGTAATACTCCCAAATAATTGTAACTATTGCAGAATTCTAAATCTACATTGCCTATTCTCAGCATGTCACATCGACGCAAAGGTCCACCTAACCGAAATTTAAGGGCTTTCGATTTATTTACATTCACCCTCAACTGATTTGATAAACAATAGGATGACAGAGCATCTAACGCACTTTGAGCGGATAAAAGATCTTTAGCTAATATTACTAGATCGTCGGCATAGAGGGTACAAGAGACTTCATTCGATGCATGACGAAGATGCATAGGCAAATCCATAACAAAAAAGGAAAATAATATAGGGCTGAGTGGATCTCCCTGTAAAACACCGCGATTAGCAAAAAAGAAATCAGAGGTGTTGATACCATCAGATACTTTAAGGCGATTAGGCTGAAGCACAGAATAAATAAGATACAAAAAGCGACCACTAACGGACACTCTGGTGGAAAGTTTATCAAGTAACAAAGAACGATTCACTGTGTCAAATGCTCGCTCAAAGTCAACAAAAGTAGCATACAACGGTCTACGCTTAGCGAAACAATTGGTGACTTCGTCACGGACATGCTTTATTGCATCGGACGTTGACCTTTTCGGGCGGAATCCATACTGCTCCGTAGGTAAGAGATGCTCGCGAAACTTAATAAGGCGCATATACATTATATGAGTCAATAACTTATAACTGTGATTCAATATCGCAATCCCTCCTGTATAAATCCAGTGAATCATAGTCACCTTTGCCCTTATGCAGGATCTTAATTACACCGTCGCGCCACGAAATCGGAAACGGATGACCTGCAAGAAGTAGATTGAAAAGTTCTGTCCAGTAGTCTATCAAAATATCGATAGTCGACTTTAACTGTTCTACGCATAATTGATCTAACCCGGCAGCTTTATGATATTTTAAGATTGATAGGGATCTTACGACTTCAAACGGCGTAAAAGGTAAATTCAGAGGATCTGAACCGTATATTGAATTTATGCATGAAACTGAAGATAAACGTACAGGCATGTCTTCTAATATTGAATGGCGCAAAATAGATTGGAAGTGTGATTTCCAATTTTCTATTTGAATCCTGGAATATGTTCCAATGTTAGCTTTCTTAAGTATCCACGGTGTCGACTCCGCCTTAGACAATTCCCGTCGTTCAATCTCTAAACGTCGTTCTCTACGATACATCGATACAAGTTTAACGTAAAGCCTACGTAAATCTACAAAATCTTTCCTTACCGTTAAATCGAACCGATAACTTTTATTTAATTGAATTAAATGTTGCTGGAACTGTTTAAACCAAGCGGGTTTTACTAGGTATGAGTTTTTTTGGAATAGTCGGATTCATATCTACAAGCCGATAGAAGGGTGGAAATTACAGAAGTAATGCTGTTCCCCAGTTCTCCTGATCTAAGGAATTGAAAAGCTAGATTTATTTGACTATAATCAATTGCTGAAGTACATAATTTCCTGCTAGGTTGACGGGGCAAATCTATTGATTGTATGTTGCATATGCAATCGAAAATACACGAGACAGGTTTGTGTTTACGAACTAACGCCCATTTTGAAGATAGTACTAGCCCTATATGTCTTACATGCACGTTAGTAAATATGATGTCTATACAGCTTTTACCTGTAGAAGATTCGTAGGACCAATTTTTATTAGGGACGTATAACTTTAGATTTATAGACTTAAAGTAATTGACAAGAATTCGCAATTTTCCTGTGATTGGACTGGTGAATCTTGCATTAAAATCTCCTGCGATAATTATCGGGACTGTGCTGTTTAGAGTTGAAAGAAGCTGAGAAATTTCGTCAATTATATCTGCCGCGGTAAGTGTGGGTTTGAAATAGCATGCGATAAAAGTGATGACAGGTGTTTCAAGCAGTATAGAATTCAGCAAATACCTACATTGCCAATCCCTGAAGGCCCTATTTAAACCTAAAATTATTCCACCCGCGGGGCGACCACGAATGCCCAATAAAGCAGGATTGTCAAATGTATAAAAACCAGGTAAAGAATAATTATTAGTAAACATGGTCTCTAATAGTACCACAACGTGAAAGGTATCGAACCAGGATTCAATACCTTGCTCGATCAAAGACGCCAAACCTTCCACATTAAATAGTAACAGTCTAAAAGACTTGTGGTGCTCACAAACCTGACTACCACTTCTTGCAGAAGAGGATAGTCATATAGACGACCCATCCATTAAAAAAAAGGATTTATTTTAACGTGGCAAATGCGTGCCAGCGCACGCTTACATGACCACAACAAAACAAAACTGTGAATCAGGTGTCGAGAAGGTGTGAACGGAGGAGGTGTTTGAATGTGATAAAGGAGGGAGCGCGGCGGACGTCGAGAGGGAGTTGATTCCAGGCGAGTGAGGCGGCGACGAGGAAGGATCGGAGACCGTAGTTGTTGGAGTAATTAGGAACGTGGAGTAAGAGGGTATGACAGGAACGAAGCGATAGCGAGGTGGGGCGAGTATCGTCTAAGAAAGGAAGGTTGATGAACGATGGGGAGCCGACAGCGATGAGACGAAAAGTAACGAGAAGAAGGCGGAGTTTGATGCGGATGTGGATGGTGGACCAAAAGAGTTGGGCAAAATATGTGGATGTGTGGTCGAAGCGACGGAGACGAAAGAGCACTCGAACGGCGATGTTGATTATTCGTTGTAGGGGTAGGATGATGGATTTTGGAGAATTGGCGAAAAGGCTAAGGCAGTAATCGATTTTAGGGAAAAGAAGCGATGATCGAAGAGACATACAAGAACGGAAGTCGATAAGGGAGCGGATACGGCGGATGTCACGGAGAATTAAGTTAGACGAGCGAACCTTGTCACGGACGAAGGGTTTACGGGAAAGGTGATCATCGAAATGGAAGCCTAAGAAAGTGAGATTGTGGACTATAGGGATGATCGATGAGGCAAAAGATACAATGGGAGGAGATATGCTTGGTTTACGGGGAAGGATCCACATTATTTTGGACTTTTCGGCGTTTAGAACGAGATGGAGATTGGAGAGACGTTTGTAGATAGAAGAAAGACAGTTGGAGGCAGAAATGCCGATATCGTGTATGCGATGTGCGGGTGCATGAGCATAGATTAGAATGTCATCGGCGTATTGCATGACGTTAAAGGAGTAAGGTTTGATAAATGGAGAGAGATCGCCAAGCAAAAGAGAGAAAAGCAGGGGACCTAGGACTGAACCTTGTGGAACCCCGCAAAAAATAGGGATGGGAGGGGAGGATGATGAATTAGAAAAGACGCGAAAGGAACGGTCGGATAGATATGAGGCAAACCAAGCTACGGAGGAGGAAGAAAAGCCGTAATCATAACGAAGGCGAGAAAGGAGGACGGAGTGGTCGACAATGTCGAATGCGGAGGAGAGGTCGAGGGAGATGAGAACACTATATAGAGCCTTGTCTCGAGAAATGAGTAAGTCGTTGTACACTTTTATGCATGCGATTTCTGTCGAGTGATTAGAGCGGAAAGCGGATTGGAAAGGAGGGTACAGATTGGATGAGGAGAGATAAGCGTTGATTTGTATTAAGATGAGGCGTTCTAAGAGCTTTGAAAGAGTAGGGAGTAGTGAAATGGGGCGATAGCTAGAAGGAAGGAAGGGGTCGAGCGATTGTTTCTTAAGGAGGGGACGAACGATTGCGGATTTCCAGTGTGAAGGGAAGATACGACTGCGGATGGAAGAGTTAAACAAGGTTGTGAGAAATGGGGATATCGATGAGCATATAGATTTTAATATGTGGGTAGGCAGGGGATCAGCAGGTGAGGTTTTGTTGGGCAAGGACATGAGGACAGATGATACTTCTGTAGGTGAGACAGGGAGAAGATGAAAGAGTTCCGGAAGGATGAGAGTAGACTGCGCAGAGTGGGATAGGATGGAGACCGGGGTGTGAGAGAGCAGCGTGGATACTTTAGTCTGGAGAAATGACGAATAATCATTAGCATTGATGTTGCAAGGCGTAGAGGAACGAGCCAGGATTGAGTTAAAAGTATGCCAGAGTCTTAGAGTTGAATGAAGTGATGATTTTATGCTGCCAGAAGGAGTTGCATTTGGTACGTAGTAGGTGGAGATGAGACCGGCGAAGAGCAAGATAGGAATCACGGAAAGACGGAGTGATCGAGCGGAAATCGCGTCTGAGAGAGCGGTGATAGACTCGAAAAGCATGGCGGAGTCGACGCTTTGAGAGTAGGCATTGGATGTCAAACCATGGGGCACGGTGCAAGCGACGGTGTGGGTGAGACTTGAAGGGCAAGAGAATATCGAGAGTGGATGTGAGTTCAGAGTCGAAAAGAAAGGCGAGATCGTGAGGAGATGAATATATTATTGTGGGTTATGATAGAGACGATTTGAGTAAGGCATAGCGGAGAAGGGAGAGGTCAAGATTTCTCCAAGGGCGACGTAGGATTGTAGGTGTGTGATGAGGGGTTTCTCCATTAATGAGGAATTAATAAACAAGATTTCTCCATTAATGAGGAATTAACGGGTGTTGTGCTTACCTTTCCATTATTCGGTCTACGAACAATTTGAAAATTTCTAATTATGTAATTACTATTTGGGTTTGCAAGTCTTTTCTCTTGTAGCTGTTTGCGCAAAATCTGATTGGCAACACGCTCTTCGGGGGAAAAATCCGGCATGATGTAAACATTCCTAAAACGATCAACTTTTCTCAATTTATAAGAGTTTGATAAAACGTTGCTGGCCGTTACCTCGTCCGTTGAAACTAAAGTCCACGGAGGAATGTCTGTTCTTTTGGCTGGAAGTCGATGGACCTTAATTGAAAATTTTGCAGTTATTTGAATGCCTACAGCGGATAAAATGTCTCTAACACTAGCTTCATCATCCGCTGTATTTGGTAGATTGCGTATAATAAAATTTGACGAGCGCAAAGCTGATTTTTTGCAACTGTTAATGATTTCCAACGGGGAGCAGATACTTGATTTAATATTAGAAGTGGCAAGGATAGAACGCGTTACTTCTCTACGTACTACACTTGCGAAACTACGATTCTGAAATGGAGAGGGTTTGTGAGATGAGAGATTTTGAGAAAGGTTGGAAGATATTTCCTTGGATTGTGTACGTGCAGTAAGCTGAGACATGTATGCAGATGTGGGAGCGTCAATAGAAGAATTCGCAAGGTTGGAACACCTGCTACCAGGAAGGCAATCGACACAGAGTTTGCCGGACTTTGCACACAAACAGCTTTTGCAAACAGCATTTCGACCATTACATTGGCAACAATGAGAAGCAGACATTTTTCTTTTGTAATTAGCTTGAACAATGATTGCTGATCGACACTCGTTGCTCGAAGGTTGTCGTAATATTGCTTGTCAGTAGATTGTGTATATTAATTATGTTATTATATTATATTTACTTTAGATTGTAATTTGCAGATGTGATAAATTGTGATAATAATTTGAATAAATATTTGCCAGATTAAATCTATCGTTGCTATCGCTTATTTTCGGCACATTATCTCATTTCCGTAGTTTCTCGACTCGTTCGAAATTGTGTAATTATGAATTCGCTTTGAATTTATAATACATGATTATTTCTGCACACGATTTCCGGGTTCTTTGATTTGTTTGTATTTACTTTAGATCTCAAATGTATGTTTATAAGAAACCAAAATCTTTTTAGGTCATATAATAATACTAATAATAATACTAATGCAAATCATATTCCGACTTGATTAATTATTTTGTTTATCTAATAAATTTCATTTTTAAAAAATTAAAAGAAGTTCTTAAAAAAGTTAAAGAAATTATACATACAATACAAAAAAGTCATTGCTCAGTCTGATTATAAATTAACTTATTACAAACTTGCAATGGTTTGCGGAAGGCCATTTAAAATTGTGCTGCAGTTGTAACGTACCTGCTGCTAAATGCATTGGCTGTAAATGTGCTAAATCGAAAAAAAACCGTGATAGAAACCTAGTTTCTATCACGGTTTCTATCACCTGCCGTGATAGAAAAAATCTGGAATGTAAGTAGTTTTAATCTGGAATGTAAGTAGTTTTAAAGGAAGCATGCAGAACTAGAGGGGCGATTGGCCCCATCGTTCATCAGCCTTCTGTTCTTAGACGACACTCGTCCCACCTTTCTATCACTTCGTTCCCGTAATTCCCTCTTACTCTACGTTCCCAATTACTCTAACAACAACAGTCTCCGATCCTTCCTCGTAGCCTCCCCACTTGCATGGAATCAGCTCCCACTCGACGGCCGCCGCGCTCCCTCCTTTATTACATTCAGACGCCAACTCCGTACCCACCTCCTCTACACAAGATTTAGATTTTTTTAGATTTTTGTTGTTGTGGTCATGTAAGCGTGCGCCGGCACGCATTTGCCACGTAAAAGTAAATCTTTTTTTGGAGTCGATGCCATTATGTGGCGCCATATGTTAACAAAATTTGGTAGAGAATCAAATATTCTTTCAGAAGCTTTGGCAATTTATGCGCGTCAAATTGCAACAATATCAAGCTACTGCTAAGCGCGCCATACCAAATAGAATATAGAAACTTCTATTTTAACAACAAAAATCGACAGAAATGGACAACAAAGGTATGAATTCCTGTTCTACCACGATTAACAACGATTTCAAGGTTAGTAATATTTTGTCTTTGTCTGCAGCTGACTCGGGGGTACTCCCCCAATACCTAAACTCAATAACTTGGTGATTATTACTGCATCTAAGCCTCTCGAGAGGCACAGATTGTTTAGTATTTTTCTGCGTGAATTTGTCAATCACTACTCAGGCAGAGTTGTTTTCAGTACTGTCAAAATTTACGAAAACTCTATTAAAGTCTCATTTGCTTCCTCAACATTTATGGAAGCGTACAAATTATCTTTCGATAAGAATTTATCCCATCTGGGAACGATAATGCTTAAGCCTATACAGGCTACCCTAAAAATTACTAATTTCCCTCCTCATCTTGAGGATGAGGACTTGGACCTCCTGAAAAGTACATACAAATTGCATTTAATTAGAGGGATCAAGTCTAAAGCTGGGGATGTCCTCCCAATAGCTTTCTGTTCAGCTGATCTGGACAATGGTCTGATTCTATCTAAAGCAGCTATGAACCCCTTTCTGGGGTACAATCTACGCTTCACTCTAGTGGACCAAGATGCGTTTACGTACCCCCATTGTAACGTATGCCACGCTTGGGGGCACTAGGGCTCGACATGCCCTCAAAATAAAATCTGCGGAGTCTGTGGTCTGGCTTCGTGCGACAACATGCTAAAGGGGGAGAGGTGTACTGCTCCCCCTGCCTGCCACAATTGCGGGAAAGACCATCCCGCCTGGTCGCGACGCTGCAAAGTGTTCAAGGTTTATCAGAGAAGATTCTCCGGCCAATCTATACATGTTAACCGAGACTTTGCTTCGATTTCTGCGCCGGCTGATAGGATGTCCAACACGGACATTCTTCATCTAATTGAAAACAACAAAAAAGTTATTCTCGCACAAATGGAGAAGATGATGGCCCCCTGATGGCGGCATTACTTGGTTCAGCCATAGTGCCGATGTCCCCTGATCTAGCGAGGCCTCAATCAAAAAAGCGAGCTGCTTCAGAGCGTAAGTTCCGCCTCTCAAGATGGGCAAATTACTAAAAGATAAAGGAGCCGCCTCACAGGGAAATGAAGACATTGCCCAGGGGGTTCCGACCCTTGATGGGGCTAGTGGTGGGAAGGGCAACCCTTTCGCACCTAGCTCTGTCTAGGTTGGCTTCCCCCGTCCATCTTATCTAACATAATGGTGAGTAAACCCGAGCCTTTTTCACTGAATATTATTCAGTGGAATTCGGGAGGTGCTTCTGCCCTTAGACTTTTATCTGGTAGAGATGCAGATGCTATAGTCCTTCAGGAGACGCAATCTATCCGTCTCCTCCAGGACATTACTCGATTTATCCAAAAGCATATCAGTTCCCACTATACTCCGTACATAACCCCACCTCACTCCTCTTCTTCTCAAGGACTCTTGACCTTAGTTAAGTGCTCCTTAAGGTCCTCCCTCCTACTTAACTACTCGTGTCTAGCCATGTCTTGTTTGGTAGTTTCACTCTGTAAGAACGGTAAACGCATAAGTCTAGCCAATGTCTACATCCGGCCAGGGGAAATTCACAGGAATCGTGACCTCCTGGATAGTATTATTGATAGCGGCTATGACATGATACTTGGAGACTTCAACGACAGAACTGGTCGTTGGATCAATGCAGCACTTCGCAGAGCTAGGAACGGTTATCTTATTCACAAACCCCCGTCCCCTACCTTTCATTGCACATCAACAAATTCTATCCTCGACATTTTACTGCTTCACTCGAGGTGGCTGTTAAAACCGCTCTGCACGGAGCAGTCGCGCCAGCAATTGTCCACCTCTCATGACCTAATTCTTTGGAGAATTGAGGAAGATATGTTGCTTCGAAGGAGGTTTCACTTTGATCCGGTCAGAGTGGCCTTTTTTCAGGCGGCTATCCAACTCTTTCCCAGAATAGGAAATGAGAGTCTGACCGAATTTAATACCTACCTCTTTTCGCAAGCTACCGCGATTTTATCGACTACCTATAAAGGTCGTATATACAATCCCACTTCGACGAAACTCAAGGTCCTAGCGAAACTGATTAACCTCCCTAATCTCTCTGTTTCCGCCAGACAGGCTCTCTCGAATGAATACTAGAACACTAGATATAGGTTCCAGCTGAGTAGGGATAGGACTAGTATTGCTCGTCTTAATCCTTCTCAGTCTTCTTTTTGGAAGATTTTCAAGAAGGAGAAGTTTGTTTGCTGGAAGGATAGAGCATTGGGTTGGATAGGTAATGTAGGCCTTGATAAAGTTTTGGAGGAGTCACTAGCCCTACACAACTATGGAGCCACTCTATCACCTCAACCAATCCCGCCTTGGTGTAACTTCAGGAGTAGGGATCTATCTGTTACGGATATCCTTAACTCCTGGGGTCCACTCCCGGGCATCTTTAAATCCGCGCTCCACTTTCTTCTCGGGTCTGTCAGCTTTTGACAGCTGATCAGAGAAGAGAGGTGGCCGTCACAATGCTTTTAGCCTCCCCTCCGATGTAGCAGGCATCAATATTAGTAAGCGTGTTTTATTCCTAAGAAAAAATCCTGCTCATGCCCTAAAGATCTGCGACCCGTTTCGATTCAAAATAACCTCGTGTCGATTTACGAAAAAGCGCTTGCGCGTAAAATCCGCGATCATTTAAGTAGGCGTAATTTGATCCCTCCAGGTTTTCATGGGTTCGTTAAAAGTCGCTCGGTCCATTTAGCAGTTGGTGAGGTGGAGCAATTTCGTCGGGATAATGACCATCGTCTAGTTGTGGCTGTTTTCCTTGACTTTTCTGCTGCATTTGACCGCATCTCCATTCCTTTTGTGATCTCTTCTCTCAGGTCCCTCGGGTTGCCTGCGAGAATTGTGAACAGGGTGGAGATCCTGCTGTATACCAAGCGATTTTACTATGAAGACGACCCTGATGCGCGTCAGTTCTACCCTATTACTGGTGTGCCTCAAGGTTCCCCACTTTCTCCTATCTTATATCTTGCTGCTTCTATTAACCTATTCAAAATATTTAAACGCGAAAAACGTCTAGTGGTGTACACTGATGACACCACAGCCCTGTTTACTGGACACAGGTGTAAAGACGTAGTCTCTGACATTAGCCGTTTCTTTTTAAGATTAAAAGATCAGTTACCCATATCCAACCTTATTTTAAACTCTGCCAAATCGCAGGCGGTTGTCTTTCATGGCACCACTGCAACAAAGAAAAAACTTAAGAGATTAGCACTCTCTGCACTCTCCTCCATATTTGCCTCTGAACCACTCCCCACCTTCTCAAGTCGAGTAAAATACCTGGGGTTCACCGTTACGGTGAACTGGTCGGCGAAAGCTGACCTGGATAGACTTAAACGTATCCTGAAGAAAGCTAGGTGGGCCCTGAAACGGGCTCATCATCTGTCGTTGAAAGGGAAAACTTAAGTGCGCCTTTGGGGCACTTGGGCTATCCCGGGATTAGTCTTCTTTTCGAGAGGACGTCCCCCAGAGCAAAGGCTAAGATTTCTTAAGCTCCTCGTCTCGCGTTTACCCAGCATAGTCCGCGCCGATTGGATTCTTCGGGGGGGGGTGAAAGACCCCGGGTGGTTCAGTCGGAAGGCGGCGTGTTGGATCGGTTGGGGGGGGCTCAGATCCCTATGGATTTGAGGTATTAAAGCGTTGAGGACTATAGCAAAAGTATGAAGTTATCTTTTATCTGACTGAATTAACTAACTATAATCTCTTTTTGACCTTATTTATGTATTTATTGTTGTATTTTTTAGTAAGAAAATCTTTATTATTATTATAAATTGCAACAAAAGAGATCTCAGGCAAGGCTTGTTGCTTGATAGCGCTTGTCGCTTGATAGCATTGGACAAATCTCCTGGGATTCGACCTATCGTAATCGGGGAATTATATGGTAGAATAGTTGCAAACGTGATACTACACGACATTTCCAACAACATCCTGGACATCGCGGGGTGTGATCAGTTGTGCGCGGGACATATATGCGATATTGAATTTGTTATTCATGACATCAGAGAACATTATGAAAATGATTCAACGTAATGTATTTTGGGAGTATATGCTGACAACGCCTTTAGTCGGATAAATATATCGCTATTATTAAGGAACATTAAGGCAATATGCCCGTCCCTGTCTAATGATCTACTAAACACCTACAGATGTGATCCATTAATATGTACAAAAGTAGTTTTCATCAGAAGGCATAACGCATGGCGATTTTCTCTCTACGGTATGCATATCATCAAAATATCGTTATGCGATGGTATGCCGACGGCGCGACAATAGTAGGAAGTGCTAATGATCTAAGTAAAGCCTTCGACGATCTTTATCGTGTAGGAAAGCACTACAGCTATTTTGTCAACCCTTCGAAATGTAAATTACTAGTAAAATATCTGTTAGAGGAGAGTATGTGCTTACAAATCAAGGTATAGATATTTTAGGTTCGCCAATCGGCACAAGATAATATGTAAGCATCGTATAGAACAAAAGGTTCAGACGTGGATTTAAATGACGGAATGACTATCTAAAATAGCACTATCTGACCCTCATTCGTCATTTCTTCTTTTTGTTCAAAGTTTGCAAAGCAAATGTACTCTAATACTTCGGAAGTGTGAATGTGACCCTTCGTGGATCTAACCACTAGACACCATCTTCAAAAAGAGATTCATTACAGCAATATCGGGATTAAAAATCTGACAGTGACACAACTGAAGGCAATACGTTTACCTTTGAGATACGGAGGACTGGGAATTCTTAGCTTTGCATAGCTGAGGCGGAGTATGATAATTCAAAACGCATGTCATCCTGCTACATATCAGAGTTAACTGGATACGCACTGATACGGAGGACTGGGAATTCTTAGCTTTGCATAGCTGAGGCGGAGTATGATAATTCAAAACGCATGTCATCCTGCTACATATTAGAGTTAACTGGATACGCACTGATACTGTTGCAGCGCCAGACGGCCATAAATATCCAACGAATCAATTTGATATTGCAAAACGCGAAATACTTCGATTATTACATATAGTATGGATGGTGATTCAGCTGTAGCTCTGAGAGAAGAAAGGCAGTTAGGTGCATCGTCATGAACATCTGCACGTCCAATCTCTAATTTGTGATTCCACTTAACATAAAGGGAATTTAGAGACATATTAGCTATTTGGTTTGGTTGGATGCCAGTTGATTTGCCGTTTTAAAGTTTATGCGGAGAATCTAATGGCCTTTCACATCCATTATATTGTAGAATGGGTGGATCGACTATTTTACGCCCTAGCATTTTACGTGACTCCCTGGTGGACATGTTTAGAAATGGATGCACGAATGTCGAAATAGAACCACCGTTAATTCCAGTGCCAGAAAATTTAGAGTTTGAAGGAGACTTCGACACGTGATCCGAACGCAAGACTAGATATTTTCTGTAGAGGATTATATGGTAGTAGACTCGAGCGGACACTTATCGATGTGCCAATATACCATCTATTTGCTCCCACCTACTCCGATCGTAATCCGGATCAAGTTTTGCGTTATGATTCAGAAAGGAAAAGGGCTAAATATCTAGAGAGAACACGACGGATAGACAATTCCAGATTCATTCCTGTCATTGTGTCGGCCGCTAACGGTATTGAAGCATAGACGAATGCTTTAATGTGGAAAATGGCAATTATACAATCAAATAATGACAATACAAGTTATCCTGACCATATTAGGAGGCTACGTTTATAGCTTGAATTTAAAATAATCAAAACAGCATTGACCTGCCTTCGTTATGCAAAATTTCCGAAACTTAACTTTTTTGACAGAGCAACCGGTAATGATTAAAAACATTACATATTTAATTCAAGCAAAACGCTTTCATATATTGTTTTTAATGGGACTCATTTTCGGGTAACCCTATGGTTGTATCATTTTTGTATTTTATAATAATATAAAAAAATTAAAATGATTCCGTATTAAATGATTCTGTGCAATCATGCCTACAATCAAAAGATTGAAGCATGTTGATCGACGAGCACGAAATCCATGCTGGGCCGGATGTAATATATTATTATTTGAAATATTACGATTCATATGGATAAGTATTAATCGTTCCAACACTACAACAAATGCAAGTCAAGTTTATTGGTCTGTAGTTATCTGCACAAGACCTGTCGCCTTTTTTAAAAAACTGAGCAAACGATAGATTTTAACCATACGTCTGGAATAATCGAATTGAGTAATGAGTACGTAAATATGCGGTGTAAAGCCCTACATATTTGTGATGCTACATTTTTAAGAAATAAGGATTGTAAGATTAATCTTGGAATATCAAACTAGAGATGCATATCACCTATCAAAACAGTCACCGAAGCTATGATATGTATTTGTATAATTTATAATATAATAAATACACGATACCATTGCTTAGACTTTCAATATCGTATATATCCAGACCTAAACTTCGTTGTTTGTTTTTATCTCGGTTATTTAAAGCATACATTCTTCCTATTTGCATTACATGATCACCCTCTTAAGATAATAAAAAAGTAAATTTTGACAAATATAAAACCTAGCAAACACTAAACTCCATTCTTACATTACATCCTCATCTAATTGCCTAAATCTTGACCGTAATGAGTGTGCTACCTTTCAGGTAAATAAACCAATATGATTTCATTCCATCCGATCAAACACTTGCTTGTTTCCATTTTTCTATTATTTTCTTATTACTATGATAAAAAGGATTTATTTTTGCGTGGCAAATGCGTGCCAGCGCATGCTTACATGACCACAAGAACAAAAATCTAAAATAAATCTAAATCATGTTTCGAGGAGGTAGGTACGGAGGCCGCATTCGAATGCAATAAAGGAGGGAGCGAGGCGGACGTCGAGTGGAAGCTGATTCCAGGCGAGTGGGGCGGCGACAAGGAAGGATCGGAGACCGTAGTTGTTAGAGTAATCGGGAACGTAGAGTAAGAGGAAATTACGGGAACGCAGTGATAGAGAGGTGGGACGAGTGTCATCTAAGAAAGGGAGGTTGATGAACGATAGGGAGCTAACAGCGATGAGACGAAAAGTTACGAGAAGGCGGAGTTGTGTGTGGATGTGAATGGTGGGCCAGGAGGGTTGGGCAAGATATGTGGATGTATGGTCAAAGCGATAAAGACGTAGGAGCATTCGAACGGCGGAGTTGATGATGCGTTGTAGGGGTAGGATGATGGAGTTTGGAGAATTGGCAAAATGGCTGAGGCAATAGTCGATTTTAGGGAAGAGAAGCGATGAAAGAAGATACATACAGGAATGAAAGTCGATAAAGGGGCGGATACGGCGGATGTCCTGGAGAATCAAGTTAGACGAGAGTACCTTGTCGCGGACGAATGGTTTAAGGGAAAGGTAATCATCGAAATGGAATCCTAAGAAAATGAGATTGTGGATTATGGGGATGATTTATGAGGTAAAAGATACATGAGTAGGAGTTATGTTAGGTTGACGGGGGAGGATACACATTATTTTGGAATTGTCTGGATTTAGAACGATACGAAGATTAGAGAGACGTTTGTAGATAGAAGAAAGACAGTTGGATGCATAAATTGCGATATCGTGTATGCGATGGACGGGTGCATGAGCATAGATGAGGATTTCATCGGCGTATTGCATGACGTTAAAGGAGTAAGGTTTGATAAACGGAGAGAGATCGCTCTCTGAACCTTGTAGGACCCCGCAGAAAATAGGGATGGGAGAAGATGATGATTAATTTAAACATACTCAAAAAGTACGGTCGGATAGATATTAGGCAACACATGCTACAGAAGAGGAAGAAAGGCCGTAATCATAACGAAGGCTAGAAAGTAGGATTGAGTGGTTGACGATGTCGAAGGCGGATGAAAGGTCGAGGGAGATGAGAACACTATATAGAGCCTTCTCACGATAAATGAGTAGGTCGTTGTAAACTTTCATGCAGGCAATTTCTGTGGAGTGATTAGTGCGGAAAGCGGATTGGAAAGGAGGTTACAGATTGGATGAAGATAGATAAACGTTGATATGTATTAAGATAAGGCGCTCTAAGAGCTTGTAAAGACTACGGAGGAGTGAAATGGATGATAGTAGAAGAAAGTGAGGGGTCGAGCGATTGTTTCTTAAGAAGGGGACGAACGATGGC
Source organism: Pomphorhynchus laevis (assembly GCA_012934845.2). Classification (NCBI taxonomy): domain Eukaryota; kingdom Metazoa; phylum Acanthocephala; class Palaeacanthocephala; order Echinorhynchida; family Pomphorhynchidae; genus Pomphorhynchus; species Pomphorhynchus laevis. Next base: position 4,444 of record WNNJ02002950.1, on the reverse strand, counting down.
GGATTTCCAGTGTGTTGGAAATATACGATTGACGATGGACTAGTTAAACAAGGTGGTGAGGAAATGGAATATCGATGAGCATATGGATTTAAGAATGGGGGTAGGCAGGGTTCGTCAGGTGAGGTTTTGTTGGGCAAGGACATGAAGACAGATGAGACTTAAACAGGTGAGACCGGGAGAAGATAATAGAGTATCTGGAGGATGAGGCGAGGCGGGGAAGAGTGGGATTGGATAAAGACGAGGTGTGAGAGAGCAACGTGAATACTTTGGTCTTGGGAAATGACGAATAATCATGGGGATTGATGTTTCAAGACCAAGAGGAGCGAGAAAGGATTGAGTTAAAAGTATGCCAGAGAGACTTTGAGTTTAATGAAATTTTTATTTTATACTGCCAGAAGGAGTCATTTGGTACGTAGTAGGTGGAGATAAGACCGGCGAAGAGCAAGATAGGAATCATGGAGAGGCGAAGTGAGCAATAGGATATCAAGTCTGAGAAAGCGGAATAGACTCTTAAAGCATGACAGAGTCGACGCTTTGTGAGTAGGCATTAGATGTCAAATTAAGGGGCACGGTGTAAGCGACGGTGAGGCTTAGGCTTAAAGGGCAAGAGACGATCCAAAGTGGATGTGGGTTCAGAGTCGAAAAGAAAGGCAAGATCGTGAGGAGAGAATGATGCTATTGTGTGAGATAGTCGAATGATAGTCGAATCTAATATTCGAATAAATTATGTTTCCACGTAATTATTTTTCAAAATAAAATAGTGGCCCTGATGAAAGTACATTAGTCTCGTTGACCAACGGTAAGCGCCTGATATGGGACTTCACGTGCCCAAATACTTTGGGTCCAAGCTTGCGCGCACATTCTTTACATTGCCCAGTTACTGTTCCCAGCATCGAGGAGGATCGCAAACGAGCAAAATACCGATGCTTGGACCCATCTACGATAATGTTTCAATCAGTGGCTTTCAAAACACTGGGTTGCCCTGGCTTAGCAACAGTTAAATTTCTCAAGGACTTAGAACGGCCGCTATCGAGAGCAACATGAGATTTCAGAGCTGGTCGATATTTGACTCAGAGAATAGGCATCGATGTTCAGCTCGGAAACGCGGCATGTCTGTTGGAAGATTCTCTGCTTTAGATTTCGTTGATTTATTTTTGATTCAAATTATTAACTTAAGAGATAATAAGTTTTTCAAAATAGTTACTTATTTCTAAGCAGTTATTAATTTAATTAGTATAGACTGAGTATACTTGTAATGTAACTTAGAAGTTAATATGATAAATGTCAACCGTACGAATCAATTTGCATAAAATTTAATCGTATTTTACTTCAAAATAACATGATCTAATTAAAATTGATTTCTAAAATCCATACCCCTACATTCAAGTTGAAAATATAGATATATCTTAGGATAAAAATAGTCATGTTTTTATAATAATACTTACAGTTACATGAATCAATATTATTATACAAGACAACAATACAAGCAAAGCTCGATAGTTGCATTACATTATACATTAAAAATGAAATTAGATGTCGAAACGGTAGTATTAAAAACGATATTTCATTTGCGATTTTATAAATAATCAATTAATTTGGTGAGAATTAGTATTATTATTTCTTTCAGCAACTTCAAACATTACAACTTTCAACAACTTCTTTATATGATTGGCTCACTACAAGTTCAAAACACTAAAAAAGATAAAAAAAATTGATAAAATGTACAGGCGTACTTAAACATTTCTACATTTATCATATCGCAACCTTCTTTTAAAGAATAACATCGTTTGGAATTTGGAACATGATCAATAAAAACTATTTTTATATTACTCTAGCTGCTGCTAGCATCATCAGGACGTTGGGCCCGTTTCAGGGCCCTCATTTAACAACAAGCAGTATATGATAGTCAAGTAAGCATTATGTTGTCTTTTAAAATCATATGATCAACACGATACAACCCTTTGAAAAGTCAATGAAAATAATATCGGTGTGTACATTGCATCTTTGTTTGACGAACAATAAATAAGCGCTGTCAATAAATTGGTCAACGTTTAATGATTTATACTGAAGGCATGCTTTCCCTAAAAAGTATATTGTTTGCTTGACAAAATGCACAATTTATTTAGCTTATCGACTAGTTCTCCTAACAAGCATAAAATGTTTTGCTAAAATATACTGTACTACTTAGATTATGTCGTGTAGTCAATATAAACATGAATTTTAGTAATATTTTCAACTTAATGGCAAAACGTTATATTCTCACGTCATTGTAAATGGAGAACAATTTATTTTTTAGCCTTCAGAATTTTTTATACAATCAATAAAGGTATTAAATGCATTATATATAATTTAAATGTTATTGCATGAATTCTTAAGGAAATCTAAGTAAGCAAAATGAATGCATAAAAATTAATGTCAAATAATATTTGCCTGCTTAAGGAAATATAAAAATAATAACTCCAAAAATACCAATCGATTAATTTTCATTTTACTCCTTAAAGTTTTCAAGATGTCTCGAGTCAAAAATTTGAAATCCACGACTTCCCCAAGACAAAATAAAAGTACCCAATTAATTGCACGGTCGCCCGGTGAAGTTAACCATTGTGATTATTGCTTATCGAATATTTCGGACATTTTAGTATCGTGCTTTGAATGCTTTGACTTATTTTTGTGTGTGAAGGTAAGTTTTGAAAGCTTTTACTTAGTCTTATTGCCTTCAAATATAAATTAAAATAAAAAATTTGAAAACTTTACTATTTTATAAAATATTATTATCATTTATATTTCAAATTAACAAATTAATAAAGCTATCAGATATATAAATGGGCACACGAAATTTATTTAATTAATTATTAAAGTTTATTTGAAATTTACAATCAAATTTTGATAAACGTGATTATTTTTACGTGACAAATGTTATAATACAAATGTTATATAAAGTACAAAATATAGTAAATATTATATATAATGTTTACTACTATAATATGCCAATAATATAGATTATATATAATTATTAAGGCGACTCTTACGTAGCTCTCGATAAAAAAACTATTTTTATACACCCTATATAATGTACTTTCAAATTTTTGTTTTCTAATGTTACCGATATTAGCCCTTTTTGAGATTTACTTAATCCAATTTTGATTGCTGATAATTACTAATTTTGATAATTTTTCGTTTTGATAAATTTACTAATTTAATAATATTTATATGATAAAATAATATAGGCTAATGCTATGTGATATTTAATATATAGTAAATATTTATAGTATTATTAATTTCGACAACATGACGACCATAATTCAAAGTTGCCCATTATATACATTAACAAAAGTAATAATCAATCCCTATTTAAAACAAAGCGTCATTTGAATAGCTCAAGTAAATTTAAACTTATAGTCTGATTGCTCAAACGGCTTTACTGATTTACGATTTTCTGCCATTATAACTTTTGCAGCTTAAAAAAATGATACCACAAGCGTGTCCTAACAAAGCCATGCACTTTTTCAGTTACTTTAATAAAACGAGTGTATTCATTGGAAGAAATAATTTCGAGATTGAAGTGCAATTTCAGAGATTTTTCAGAATTCTTTAAATCTTTGATCAACGTTTTTCCAATAGTAACATTATTAGAATATTAATGTAAAAAGGTTGCACAAGAGAAAATAAATACGTCTCTGATTTTAAAATGCCTTTTGTGATATTCTTTTAATTAGAAACATTTCCTGCTCCTGGCAGGGGGATTGAGTGAGCAGTTAGGGCAGGTAAATAAACTGTTTAAAAACAATGCTCTTCCGTCTGCGTGTTTAATTGCTTATAAGTTAGATACATGATCAGCTGAGCATGCTGAAGCCCAATATTCCAAACTTTGGCAGTGGGAGAGTGCAACAGTGATAAATTCTTTAGATTTGTCAATGGAAAAGATAAATCTAAAACGAATTAATAGGCGATAAATAAAAACGCCAGGTTTCAACAAATCCCCGTATAAAATATGACTTGTATTTAATAAACTTCATTTGTAGGCTACGAAGAGCTATAGATTGTTAAATAATTTTATTGATTAATTTAATTTATTTAATGTTGGTTACTTTATTTTATTTACAGCAACAATACAATAATTTTAAATACGTCCAATGTACTTTAAACTATTTTCAACGCATTTCTATTTTTACGTTTTACACACAATTTATTATATATTTTTGACTTACTTAGTGCTTGTCATATGGTGCCGAATGCGGTAAGCACGAAAGATACCATCCTTTTACAATTCACGTAAGATTTTCTTGACTATATGAAACAACATACATTCGTAATCTACATTATTATGAATACTGCTATCATAATAGGGAAATATCATAACCAGGAAAGATTGTAATATATATATATATATATATATATATATATATATATATATATATATATATATATATTATATTATATATAT